>OMNV01027085.1:7301-85013 GCA_900303265.1 Brotula barbata | reverse complement strand
TAATGACTTTTATAATGATCTTTTAGGAAAATGACGTCAACATTCCATTACTGATATTTTGTATCATTCGATGGTTATTTGTTGTTCTCTTCACGGCTCTGTAGGCCCCTGAATGGACCCGTATGGATCCATGTTGTTATTTCTTCTTCTACTGTATCTTTTACAGCATGGACTCCAAATAGAACCGTGTTATATATGTTTCAATGACCGGTGCCCTGGAAACACAACATTCTCTGTTCTCATGTTCTACCAACGTTGGCTGAACTCTTAATAACAGAAATGAGTGAATGAAACAACAAAATTATGTTTTCTATTTGCTATGTAAGACTTGCTACAGTTTATCCATTTGGAAGAAAATCGCTTTTTGGGTACACGACGAAGACTCACGCCCAACGCCCCACATCATGCCCTACATGACCACTGAGCTGCATGTTCATTTCCATTCCTCTTCTCTTTACTGACTCCCCACAAAACACACTTCAAGCCAGTGTGAACAAATTGGGGGATATCTGACTAAATTTTAATGTTTTCAAACAGTTTTCATCTCCAAAATTCAAAGGGTAAAACGTAGAAAACCCATCTTACAGAAACCGCACAACACAGCTCGTACTAAGAGGACGTGAGTCCAGTGGACACTGAAGCAGGAACAAGCCGTCCACTCAGCATTCCTCCCTCTTGTTGTTGTGGAAACCAAACTGAAGCTTTTCAGTGATGATGAAGATTTTCTTCACTTAAATTTTTTTAGATCTTGGTTATTTTGTCTGACTGCAGAGAAACAAAAAAACACTGACATGTTGGAAACATCATGTTATGGCCTTCGATCCCCCTCTGACTGATGGGTTTGATAGTCTATCGCTTCTCGCCTTTACCAGGACGTAAACAGTCCATTGGCCCCCTGAGTTCGAAACTCTAACTGGTAAAAAAAAAATCTGCAAATATTGAAACTTGCAAGGACTTTGACTCTGATTATTATTGGATATCAATCTAACAGCTTTGGCTTATGGACATTCACACGTTCCTTCATTATTATTCTTTTTTTTTAAACTCCAGCCAGACCTAAACGTGCAATGTGACTGTCGTCCTTACAATCATCCATCATATAATCTGATTTTTGCTGGTCAAATTTGGAGCTGTTCTCTGTCAACATGTAACCACGGTAACAGACCAACAAGGAGCGTAAACACTGATTATGCTAAATAAAGTGGGACCCAAAGGTTGTAAGAATCATCAGAGACACGGCCAGTGGAAAGGAACATATGTACATAAGATATTTACAAAACCACAGCCTACAATAACCATGATCCTAATGTCAAGTTTCATCTAACCATAACCCAAATAACAACACCTCAATTTACATAAACACTTATAGTTATAGGGTTCAAATCCTGAATTATCTCTGAGCTCATCACAGTGAAATGATCTTTCTTACAAAAACAACACCGCTCAAGATCAAACAAACAAGTCCGACGGTCATTTTACTACTGGATTAACGTCTAACTTCAATTGTGGTTTCAAAAATTAGGGAAATTATTTTTAAAGGATGTGAAATTTGAGATTAGATTAAAACTCACACAATCAAATTAATTATTATATATCACAAATCAAATGATAGGTTATTTGATTCCAGATCAGATTAGATAACACCAAATGATATTATTGCTGACAATATTCAAACGATCAAAATTCAAGACCACATTACAGAAGATGTTGAAATCAGATGCAAACATTTCATATTATAGAGTTAGACTGTACTCAAATGTTTGAGTATATTACAGCAGATTACTTTGTTTGTTATTGTTATGTGAATGGGATTGTGGATGAACAAGAGTAGATAAAGACAACAATGTTGTCATAAAAATTACCTACGGTAACAAAAAAAATACTACAGATAAATGACATGAAAAAATACTTAACTTAAAAATACACATAGACGTTTAGTTTTTTCACATATTCAACGAGTTTGTTATATTATTCAGCCAATAAATTGATTGAGCTCCAGATGAAATCAAAACTGCCCCACATACAGGGGCATATAATCAATAAATGGCTGAGAGGATGTTTTTGGGGGAGCTATAGGGGGCTGCAGGACGAGGACATTTGTCCCAGCGTGAGGAGTTTTCTGCGGCTGATCTGCAGCACGCAGGCCCAGTAGCGGCCCGGGGTGTTCCTGCACCGCTGCTTGTTTTCATGAAGGCCAAAGCGCTCGGAGGCCCCTGACAGATTCAGACGTAATTGGAAGCGTCTGGCGTTGCGTGTCAGCTTGTGGCCTCAGTGCTTCTGTCTGCACGTACGGGGAGATTCCGACCTGTACACACACTTAAAGGCCAGTCACAGTATATCATGAGCTGCAACGTCATGCTTTGCCTTTAAGCTGATGTATGAGCTGCCAGGGAGCATGGGAGCAGCACGCACGGATAGGCAGCATAAAAAACGTCCACATTTGGGTATATGTGAGCGAAAGAGAGGAAAACGGGATGGCAGTGTGAGAATGTTCAGGAGTCAAACACGTGAGCAAACGGTGAATTATAGATCGCATTATAGATTTTTTAAAGTTTACGATAAACCTACAGGGTTTCTTCTTTCGTGGAAAGTTACATTTCTATGGCCACAAATTTGAAGGATAAGGACTGGTTGTCTCTGGTGATGATTTTTAGTAAGTTTTATGATTTTCAGGTATTGTACATTTGTACAATACCTGAAACCTGAAACCACACACGTGGTTTAATTCTTCATAACACACAGACGGACAATTGCAGACAATATTTTGACTTTGCTATCTTCCTGTATGAGATTATATATAGAGAATATATTAGGTTTTGTTGAGAAAATCAAACTTGTTTTCCTAAAAAATTATGCATTTAATTATGTGTGTGTTATCAAAATCCTGTGATAAAATAAAACAATAAAATATTAAAGGCAAATATTCCAGTTTTGTTCCAGTGCTCAACACAGCCCCAAAAGTTTCCTCAAAAGTCACTTTAGATAGTTTAAAACTAATTTATGAACTGTGGTGAATTTCAAAAATATCAGCAGCGAGTAGAGAAGAAGGGATGAAATCAGGAAGTAACTCATGTAGAGGAGATTTTACCCGTGTTCCATTTATCCATACTGCTCCATACAAAGGTCGACCACGGCCTGGTGAGCAAACTCCAAAAATGTGAAAAATGCTGCTATTTACATAAATAAGTCAGTGACCAAACGTACAAATGTACAATACCTGAAAATCATAAAACTTACTAAAAATCATCACCAGAGACAACCAGTCCTTATCCTTCAAATTTGTGGCCATACAAATGTAACTTTCCATGAAAGTGGAAACCCTCTAGGTATAAAAAATAGATCCGGATCCTGTGCGTGACCTTTATGATTGACTTTAAAAGAAGCAGGAACACCACACGGCCCAAATCCAACATTTATGTCTTATTTTAACTTCCAGATCAGCTGTTTGCTCCTGCGACGACAGCAACCACTCACACCCTAATGGACTCAGTGGACCATCTCCATACAGCTAACATTGCGTCTTGGCAAAAATCCCAAAACATTAGCGGGGATGGAACCAGAGTGAGACAGCCGACAGGGAAACAGCACTGAACAACACGAGCAGCTCGGACCATAAATCCCATCCGGGGCTCAGCGAGAAAGAGGAACAATGAGTGTCTGCAGTGAAGGTCCAGATGTGGAGCGGTGCTGCTGAGGAGGGAGACAGATTTATAGTCTCTTCTTTAATGAGCTAACATCCTTTTCACTCATAAGACTTTTAAGAAGGTTTTTTTCCTCCCACATGCAAAGGAAGTGAGGACGAAGAGAGAAAAGGGGAAAATCACTGATTTCATTTTTTTCTTTTCAATTAAGCAGAGTTTGACTCAATGTGATGCTTATATTCCTGCTTTAAATGACCAAAACGTACACTCAACACTTTGACTAATTCTCTAAGATCCACATGGGGTTCGAGTCAGGCTCAGAATCCCCTGTGGGGTTCAGCTCAGATGGCCAGATGGACGTTCGGTGTGTCCCTGGCCGTCAGCAGCCATGTAGTAAAGCGAAAAATTACCCCACACCATCAGTGGGCGGAGTTTCCTTTGATTATCTACAAGGAATTTTGAATTAAAAAGTGGTTGAGCAGCATCTTTGGTGTCTTCATGGCTGTAACAGAGCGTTTTCACTGTGGATCTTAACATCATCACTCCATTCACAACAAGACACAGTTCAAGTGATGATGAAGATTAAAAGTTGATAATGATCTACTCTGTACTCTGTGTCAGGCCAGACTCAAACATGAACTCCTCAGGCGCAGTTGTGGTTGGGAATGAAAATATTATCGTATATCTCAGGCTTGGAATGACTCTTACAAGACTCTTAAATTACCCGGGTGTGCTTGGGCAAATATTTCGGACCTGATTCAAGCTCTGCCTGCAACGGGCCCTTCTGAATTCCACACACCAAGTATTCAACAGCACAAAAATAGAAGTTATTCGTGACTACTACTATACTTCCAGTCCTCACATTATATCTCCACAACATTCTCTCAGCTACTTGACGTTATGGAGCCACGTCACACACGCTGCCAACTGATGTCCAGGAGCTTTTAGAGGCTTTAACTGTTGTTGCATGGATCCACAAGGGTCCATTCATAGACCTCCGAGCCTGGGAAGTTATCAAATAATGATCTACACAACAATACAAAAATAATCTCACAGACCAAATTTAGATAATGTCATTAAATTTTGGCAAATTGCTGACATAGGACTTTAAAACTGTGTGTATTTCTCTTTAACAGTTAATAGATGTGTGTCCCGTGTATCACCTCTTACAAACTAAATCCTCCATTAAACAATCCAAAGGTGTGTTCTGGGCCCCATGCTGAGCTGAAGGGCTTCTGAGGTGGTGGGCAACCTTTATGAGCTGCTAACATGAATAAAACAACAGTGAGCAGGGAGTAGAGGATACGTGTGGAGTCAGGAGGAAACGTGCCTCTTTAAGGAGCCTCTCCACCCCTCACTCTGCAGTGTTTGGACACAGCTGAAGGTCATGACGAGCCACACAAAACTAAATACTCATTTCACCAATGGGCACCACTCTCTTTTCACTGATGAAGGAAAATAAACAGAGAAAAAGTGGCACACTGTAAAAAATATATTTCCACAAACAAGAGAAATATTCTGTAATCTCTACTGGAAATCACAGTGTGAAGTAAAAAATAAAAATAAATAAATGTCCTAGGCAAAATACTAAGGGATTTTTTTCTACAAAAAAATACACAATATAAATCAAAGTCTAGTTAGTTTTTCAAGTCTGTTAATTTTAGAAGTTAGTTAAAAATGACTGGAAAATTATGGAAAAAAAAACTTCAATGACCAAGTTAAAATTCTAATTCTGATTAATTCAAGCAATCCAACAGCCCAGTTCAGAGGATCCAGACCCACAGACCAATCAATCACAAATCAAGAATGGGGCTGAAAGGTTTAATTATCTGATATGAATATTGAAGGAACATGTGTCTATCTCATGGCTGTGGAATTGTTTTTTAAATAATAAGAGCCTCTGGGTTTTCATTTGGTTTGTCACATCAGTAAGACAAAGACAATCTTGGTCGTACGTTGCTTCATTAAATTATTTTCTTGAATTCATGTTCCTTGCAGTACTCTCTGAGAGGAAAAAAACAAACCTGAAAGGAAACAAGGTGGTAAAATAATCCCAACTGTGACCAGGAGCAACAAGGGAGGAAGAGATGTAATCCGTCCTCACAGGTCGGACCCAGGTTCAGTCCTGTTCAAACATTTATACTCTGGATTTTGGGTTTTAACCAAGAAAAGTTGGGAATTAATAAGTCAGAAATAACGCTCAACATTCAATAATAACTTTGAAACATCAGAGGTATCAGTCTGAAACAGGCAGGAATAAAAGTCTGGAAAAAAGCTGAAGTAAATCTGAACTTCAAAACTCACAACTTGCCCTCAATATTTAGAAACCAAAAACTGAAAAAAAAGAATGATGACCATGAAAATTCAGGATTATTCCGAAAAAGACAGGAAAAAAATTAGTTGGATAATAAACTAGGTCATAAATATTGTTGAGAATACTCTAAAAACATAATAAATTTACCAAAAAAGTCTGGACAAATCTGGCAAATTTGGGAAAAAGAATTTGAAGAATCCTGGAACATACACTAAGACTCAGAATTAACTGTAAAAAGTCCAAAGAGTCCAAAAGAAAAATCAGGAACAGAACTGGAAAAAAAGGCTGAAAGGTCCAGACGTCACCCTGAAAAGTCCAGAATGAGTTTGAAACTTTAACAACACAAACCTTTTCTTCTATGACAAAGAAAATGAAAGCAAATGAAATGAAATGAATCAAAGTTCCTTGAAGTATTTTCTTAAAATATCATATTTTGTTTTCAAGTTTCTTCACCTCACTATGCCTTGAGATTTTATTTTCAGACTATTTGGGCTTCCTGCTCTCTTAGAGGGTCAGTAAATACTCCAGGTACCAACATTGACTGGGAGCAACAAGAGCGGGAATTGAATTTGGGTGGAAGTGATGTAATCTGCCCAGCAGGCCGCCCGGGTCAGATTGAGATGCTATTATCTTGATGCGTGTTGATGAATGGTCGGTGCAGCGGGCTGATGACAAGGGTTCCACCTTGTCCCAGCTGCACGGAGCTGCCAGCTGATTTAGGACGGCTCCCGACCTTGGTATGTAAACCATTTGCAGCAGGAATGTATAAGCAAGCCGTAAAAATAGGATTTGGACGCGGGACGTACAAGATAGATCGCACTGTAAAACAATGCGCCCCATCTCCATCCACCGCGGCCCGGCGGGGGTGGTCAGGCTGGTTCTCACAGGCAGAGGGCGGGCAACGGGTTCAGGGTTCGGCCCTGATTGGTGACAGGTCGTAGATTTGAGGGGAGGTGGTGTTTGAAACACAGAATGGATTATAGGCTCCAAAACGCTGTAATCCTCCTCATAAATAAACCATATATAACGTACGACTCTCAGGAGGGGAGAAGACGCGCTAACATGCACGCAGGCCAACACACGGAAGTCCAAACATCAAAATAATCCGATCCTAACCCAAAAAAAGATTCATTAAACACCGAGGGACAAACACGACTTTTACACTGTGGGCATATTTCCTGTTCGACTGAGCTCATTCTGGCTGTCAGCATCACAGTGAGAACTTTGTAATCCAGAAGACTCATCGTAATAAATGTGGAACATTCACAGTGAAGATTCACTATGTCTTCATTACTTCTCTGGGTCCTGGTCTGGTCTGTTGTGAATTTGTGGTTTTAATTTCTCCTTCCTGTCTGTCTTAACGTCATAAACTCTGATGGACATGTGTACCTGACAAATGTGAGAAAGTGAAAGTGGTAAACACATTTGTGGAATGGGCCGACAATGAGCTGCAGGAAAATAAAGGTAACAGGGCCGACATCATGTCAGCAAACAAACACTGGGACTTTTCTTGAAATGTAAATAATTTCCATCTTATTTAGCAATTACTCCATTTCAGCTTATTGACTTGAAAGCATGGCAGGGTGCATGCAATAGCTTGTGGCGGGCCGCAGTTAAGTCCACGGCTAAAAACAGCCCCACTCTGCCTGTCTCAGAGAGCGGTCCACTGCCCGTGGCCTTAAAATTCAAGGAAACATGAAGGTGGTAAAGAATAGAGTACAAAGAAAAGATGGAACAATGCAGGAAATTAACCTAAACAGCTGAGACCAGAGTTGAAAATCTCACAGAAATGAGGTAAAAAGTGTGTGTGTGTGTGTGTGTGTGTGTGTGTGTGTGTCTAAATGGTCTAAACTTTACATGAATATATAAAGTTATGGAAATTACTTTGAGTTGTGTTCAGCTAACTGTTTACATTATGTTTGTTACTTTTCCTCCTTCCTGTTACCATGGAAACCAAACTTAAGAATTTCAGTGATGATCGAACTCTTTTCTTCACTCTAAACTTTGCAGATCGTTGCGTGTGTAACACCCAGGTTGAGGGGAGTCCTCCATTCACTTTCCCCCGTCTGTCGTGTAACATGTAAATGGAAATCTGCATGATTGACCCGTTTTCTAGCCCATCGCATCTCAGGACTAAGAGACATAAACAAAGCCCAGCGGATGTTTCTGCTATATATTCTAAACGTGGACAGAAAAAGCTGAACATATTGAAAACTGCCTTTCAATCAACAGTTATTAATCTAAGAGTTTTTGGCAGATAAATCCAATGAAGCCAACGAATCCTATGAAGCAATACTTGATGTCAGCCCAAGAAAAGAGTGCAGATGAATTGATGAAGAAATTCTATGATGTTGGCTGATATTTATCATTTCATTACAGTATCTTATTGATAATGTTATTTATTATTTTATTATTTCATGCCAAACCTCCTCCTCCTTGTCGTCATTATCAAAAGAAGCTGATGTTTGTCCTGGTACATGTAGGTCATGAATGAGACGTTAAGGCACTGTGACAGGTAACATCTTCACTATCTCTGTGTTTTAGTTTCCATGTTTGAGTCCATTTTACTGCTCATATCTTCACTTTACTTTACTCACATCTCGCAGGACTTGTAATGAGTAATTTTCCACGGTGGCAGTGGTAATGTTAATGATAAAGTATCAAATCGGCGATAATCCCTGTTGACAAGGTTCTGGGTGTGCTTCATGATGGAGTGCAGACAAACACACGGGCAGACAAGCACAGATCACAGTTATGTCTACGCACGAATGTTTAAGAAACAACGACTTAACGTTAATCCTAAACCAAACAAGGCCATGCTAACGGAGAGCTGCTTCTACATGTGAGGGGTAAAACACCTTAAATATCACGTTTCATATCACAAACATGCCTCACCATAGTTACTCTGGACTAGGATTAACAGGAGGCTGGATTATTGGCATTCTATGGGAGAAACATCAAACTTGGGACCTTGATAGTGATTTGTTTTTCTACATTTAGTTTCTCTGCCTCATGTCAGGACTTTGACCACTTCTATGTGGACTTGACTCTTTTTGCTGAACCAGGTCTCAAGTGTTGTTTTCCTGTTATTTCCCTAAATTGTTATTGAATTTCTATGTAATTGAATCTTCCTAAATGCGTTTCCTATTGCGCACTTTTTCCGTTTGAAGAGAGGGAATCTCTCTTTGGCATCAATGGACTCAATGGGATTCGCCCACTCATGTGACGTGTTGCATAATCGCACTTTGAACCAAATCTGCCGAGTTTGACAGTTATTTGTTCTAAACTCACTGTCTATGATCTGACAGTTGATGATTCAACAGATTTGGTGAAGCCGGCATCTTTTTAGTCTTGTTCGTGTGTGTTTTTACTTTCTCATCAATGTTTACTGGGGGAGCTCATTTGCGAATAGCTCTACAGTATTTAATGAATTTATTAAAACTGTAACATTAATCAAAATTGTGTTGGGATAAAATATATGGATAAAACATAACTAATATAACATTTGAATTAAATATTTGTTTAAAAATGTATACAAATCTGTTTCGGCACATAAATTCTTCAAAAAAATCATAAACCTCAAAAGTTTAAGTTTCCAGAACTCGACCCAAAATACAAAACTTCAGAATAAAATCTTCAAGCCAGAGTTTAAAAATTTGAATAGCAGCACTATAATATGAAATGTTGACGATTCACCAAAACTCAGCCTGATTTATTTGTAACCTATGGAAACTTTGGGAACAGAGTTTAGCTTTTAAACATCATGATATGAACTAGGATTTATTTTGCTTATTATCTGTGTGATGATCACAGCTGTCTCATGGATAACACACGGAACGGTGAACAAGCACTCAGTACGTCTCTGTGTTTTAGCTGCCCCCCTTTAAATATAAATTGGAGAAGTCTTTCGCTGAGGTGGGTGGAACCGTGTTTGACTCATTGAGACAACACACGCAGAACAACACATCATCGCCTCACTGACTTCAAAAATCACACAGTAGGGCAAAGATTGAATGAGTTCCTCTCGATCTTTAAAAAACTGTACTTTTAGATGTGTGCTTGACATATCGTGTGTGGTGAAGGTGTGGGGGGGCGTGGTGTGCAGGTTTATAGGAAAAAAGGTAAAAACATGGATGGATGGGCGAAACCAACTGGAGAAACTCTTTAAACCAAACAATAAAAGAGATCGTCCCTAAATCAATAATCATTCCAGGACCCCAGAGGTCACAGTGAGCTTTAAAAGAGGAAGTACAATGTGTGTGTGCGTGTGTGTTTGAAGGAGAAGCAGAGCACGGTACTTGATGCTTGAAGAAAAGGCTGAGAGCGACTAAGCTGTGTCCAAAATCAGATCAAAGCTTTTCATTCAAATAAAGAGATTTATCAACTTAGTCATCTTCATCATCGTCATTAGATCATCAATCACATTTATCGAATAACCAGATCATACCAGACTGTATATATCAGACTGAAACAGGTAATAAGTTTTAGCGACTTTATTTTGTTAGTAATAATTTACTCAATACGTAAAAGACAAAATATCTTAGTAAAGCCTCTTTCAAGGCAGAAATAGTTTCCTGATTTACCACCTTGTATCTCTGATTATAATTATTATTATCATTATTATTCTTAGTTATAATAGTAGTAGTTATAATAGTATGATTAGAAAATTGCATCACTGTGCTGTTTACATTGTTGGTTGAAAACGTGTGTAAAGACCTTTAAAAATTGATACATTGACAAACTACATGCATCAATGCACTGATGCATCCAGATCAAACTTTACAAATGTAAATAATTATGAATGCAGAGTATTTCTCCTTTTGTTATTTGTTTTCTTACGTGAAGTATATAGTGCACCAGAGGGCTCGGTGGGGTTCTAGTTGGATCAGAGCTCTGTTGCATCCCTGGCCGTCAGCTAGTGATTGCAGCCAAGTGTAATACCACCCCACACCAGTAGGAGGTGAGTTTCCTTTTATTAGTGTATCTCCCAGTCAACATTCAGCAGTGAGAGAATGAATTCTGAATGTGCATAATGGGTGAATAGTTCTTAATAAATGAGTATCTTGAAGTGTCTTTGGTGTTTCCATTGTTGAAATAAGAACTTTGTAAAAGAGGAGGACTGTCACTGTGGATTTTAACAAAGGCAAGAAGTCACTGAAATCTCACTTAATTTCTTCACTGCATGCAGTTTAAGTGAGGATGAAGACAAAAACATAATGAGATATGATGAATTCAGTTGTTTTTGTTGAAGTTAAATAATTTTACCACAAAGGATCAGAGGAATTTAATGGATAAGAAGTGAACAGTGATTTGGTTTATCAATGCTAATACTGTAACAGTGTGTTTTCTTTTGGTACTTTTCAATCTGTTTTTTGTTTGTTTGTATGTTTTATTCATTTTGAAAACTCTCTGCTTTGTATGAAGCAAATTCACAAATGACCAGGTCAGCAAAAAATTCAGGTCCAATTCATGATGTCAGACCTTCTGTGGACTTCAAATATCTCCAAAATGTCCAAAATCAATCCTGCCTTCAGTTTGGGATTCTGCTGCTCGTTCCACCACTGCTGTTTATGATTTAAGTGTTTAAGACTCAGTATGGGTCCATCAACAAACACTGACGTCACTCACCTGAAAGTCACGGACAAAAAAACACAATGGGCACCGTGACCTAACAAAAAGCTGCATTGTTCTAATCAGCGACTCGCCCACTTCCCAGCATCGGCCCTAATTCAGCCTCCGTTATTTAGATTGAGAATAACCGCCGGCGTAATTCGTTCAGCTTGGTGGCAGGCAGCACAAATGCTTCTCATGCAAATGAGGTAAATGTATACACCAAATTACAGCGTGTCATTCTGCATAAAACAGCGGCCGGCTCGACAGTACGCAGACACAGCCATCGCCCAGACGTGGGAGCACGGTTGGAATCAGAAAAGAGCTGAATGAAAATCTCCACGAGGCACCGATGATTTCTTACTCTCTGAGGCGGCTGTTTGATTGGATTAGACTACACGTGTGTTTTTCAGAGAATAAATCAAAATGCAGCTGTCGCTGCTGAAAACGGACAGACGCCAGGATTTTGGGAAATCGACTCACCTGGCAGAAAGCAATCTTTGACTGCGGCGGATTGGTGTACGTTATCATAGACTCTTTGATTGTGCTGCGTATGGTACTGTGTACATGCAGACTAATGCATGGCAGAGGTCATGTGTTAGAAGCCATGCCATAAAAAAGCCCAAGGGGCAAAGGGGGAAGAGAAGAAAGCTGGTGGTGGCGGAGGAGGAGGAGGAGGGCGGCGGCAGAGGAGGCGTCTGTTTTTCCTCAGGAGCGAAGCTGCAGAGCGAAGCCGACATGGAAAAGCCGGGGAATGGGAAAATGGTGCAGAGAGCGTCAGGATCAGGACTGGACTGGACTCAGTAGGATCATTTCTCTTTCGTTCTCTTCTGCTGCTCAAAAATGTCTAATTTTAAAAAAAATGAAGAAAACTGGTGACATTTGAATCCTGTTGTTAAAACATTATCATGGTTTGCAAAAGATTTTCTGAGCCTTAGTGGAATAAAAACATTGTTATCCTTAGAAGGTGGACAAACAGGAACTCACACGGGAAGTTATTAGATGACAAACTGTAGAGTGTTTTCAAATTTCATCATGTGATCAGTGGCCGCCATGTTGGATTACAAACAACTTGCAGGATAAGAGAGAGTGACGCACGAGCCGAACAACATGCTCTGTGTGGTTATTTGAAGTGTAGCGATCGGGACGAGACGTGTTTCTTCAGTTTTCTGGGTATAATAAGAAGTGACGGTCAAGAAAGGAGGAAGTAGTTTAAAGCAGCCAAGTCCAGAACGGAGACAAACTGAATGATGGTTCTCAGAAGAACAACTTTGGACGGAGTCGTTTGTCAACAGCTAACGAGCTGGACATGGAACAGCAAATATTACACACACTCCAACAATTCTGTTAAATATCTGTGGGATTCATGCTTCAAACTCTCAGCATCCATTAAAGAGACTGAGGCCATGAGGTGATGAAGAATCAGGCCTAGAGGACCCAAAGTTCACCCGTCCATCACACTGAACACTATGTAATACAACAAAAGGAGACCTTCAGTCCTGCTCCTGTGACATCTGTGACAAACTGATATTTGTTACCGGTTTCTGATATTTATGATACATGGAACATTGTGTAGTACGAGAGGCCGACAAGAAAGGAAGTGTGGGAATAAATTGATGTACTCAGGACTGGCTGAACGCGGTGAGGTGGGTAAGTCAGGTAAAAATATTTTACGGTTTCTATTTCCATTTACACAATAACAAACACACATACAAGACACACAAGTACCGTCAACAACTCCACCCAATTCAAACGTGAATGTTTCGCCGGTTTATACTGTATGATTAATGGCAGTGTGACTCCAAAAATAAAAGGCCACCCAGTGTTATTTGTGTTTCTTTTTTTATTTATTATAATTTTTTTAACATGTTAAAATGTTTTTTTGGGTATTTCTGTTTTATTATGATATGTGTTCAGTAGAAGGAGACAGACAGGAAGATGGCACAGGCCTGAATCGAACCTGTGTGGAGTGAAGCTTCCTGGGGCCTTGAACGTACTGAGTGTCTATGATTGTTTCAAGGTAATCGTGAAGAGGAAGACCAACCGTGTTTTGCAGAATGATTCCAATTCACACGATTTTGCATTAATAAAAGAGCATCACGTCTGCTATTCTGTTTGACGGTTGAAGAGGTTTGGGTTTTTGTGTTTCTGACCCGGTCTGATGTCAGCACTTCGTCCTGCCTGTCTGGGGGTCTCAGAGGATCCTGGGGGTCCACTGGCACCAGCAGGGCTTAGCCCAGATTGACCCCCAGCTTCTCATCTCTGTTTTCCCACAGGACGACTGACCTGGCCAGCCGCAAAGCACTCACGGTCAGATTTATTACACCTCGCTCTTATACACGTCTGCAGGCTGCTATCTGAAAACCTCAAGTGATCATTGACTTTAAAATAGTAATTCTATAACTATCAGTAAAGAGCCTTCATAAATTACATGCTGGTTTCAGCAGCAGTTCTCCGGTATGTCTTAAAATTTAACAACACACTCAGCAATAACAACAGCACCTTCACGTCCATAAGCTCAATGTGGATCACTGGTTTAGCTGGAATAAAGATACCAGATCTTTTTCTCTCCTGTTATAAACAATCCAGTGTTTGTGTACTTTAAGCTGTAGTCTCTCTAATGGCCACCAGATACCGGCTTTAAAAATAGCACGTGGTAATGAAGTAAGTGGACAAAGAACAGAATTATATATTGTTTGGACACTGATAGCATTGTGTTGCGTTACCTTGGTGATGAAACGGTGTATTGACAACATTTTGACGTTATGATCTGCAGAGACATTAAGCGTGAAAAGTTTTGCAGGTCCATCAAAGACTCAGAGTAACATCACTTCCACAGGGGACATAAGTAAACATATTAACAGCAAAATCACCTCGCTAAGTAATCCACACCAGCAGAGTTTTCATATCGCGATGTGCAAGCGTGAACTCATCACAGCCAGGACAGGACACCAAAAAACTGGTGAGCAGACATCCACGACAGTCCCTTTTCATCACCATGTATTCACTCAAAGTTAGCTGGATATATAACACTCAGCACACAGCGATCTGATACTAGTTAGCCAGCTAACATTAGCTATTTCTGCTGAGTCTATACAGTCTACCTATATAAAGGAAACCAGCTATTCACAACAGCTAGTCTCTTTTTATAACATCCTTGTATACTGATGATGTTACTCATCTTGGATTAGTGTTCTTCATCCATAGTAGTATCTGTTGTCAGGAAGTGAGCATGTTCGTTTGGCCAATGCAGTATGATAGACTATAGTACTATAGATTTTTGGTACCAGAGTGACACTGTGCTGTTGATTTGTTGTCACATGCAAACGGTCTTTAGGACCCGAAAGAATGAATCGCAGCGTCAAGTCGCACCAGTGTCCCATCGAAAAGTCAATAAGTGTCCTATAAAGTGAAGACCTGATCCTGAAGAAAAGAATTAGCTGAGTATGATCAAAAAATATTAAACGCACGTACGTACTTACTGTGATCACAAGCTTTGATTTAGTACGTATGCTCCATGTGGCTTTGAATCATGATAAACACTCGGCCATATTTTAGCAGCAGCCGTCATATTTCTGTAACTCCTCACTTTAAACCAATCAGAGGAACATAAATACAACACAGGTTTCATAAAGTAAATAAAATGTAGCTTACAGCCAGCCGAGGCTGCACGCATGCACACGGAAAAAAAAGTCTTGACGTCTTTCAGGCTGTTTTCTGCACGACAAAGGAGATTTTGACAGGATCCAGAGAGCGAGGACACGCGAGTAGAAAGTGAACGTTATTTATCTCTACAAGGGGAATGAACTCACCTTCCCAACTTGCCCGCAATGCTTTCATACAAACATTTCATCCCCGGGATTACAGCGCTTACTGTTTCTGAATGCAGTGAAGTCCACATCCCTGTTTTACGAGCTGAACGCAGGTGGAAAAAGAATTGATCAAATCACCACAACAGCTATTAATACTACAAGTGAAAAACACTCTACAATTATTCCTGTAACCACATTAAACTGCAGGTAAAATGTGCTGACAGCGACGATGACGGTTCCTGTCTGCTTTCCTAAAATAATACCACAGTGGAAATCTAGAAAATCTAAATGTTTTCATCTAACTTGAGGAGTGCACAGAAGGGCGCAAATGCATTTGCTACTGATACAACATGGGTGCTGGGTGGGAAAATGACCACTGCGTCGGTTGTACGATAGCAATGACGCCGTGCACTGCTTTGTGCTGAGCGTCACATGTGAGGGTTCGATTTTGATCCAGCTGATATCCGGTTTGATATTTTGGATAGAATTATGAAAATCTTAAAACTGCCGTTGAGTAATTAGGCAACAGCAGAGATGAATGGTGATGTTGAACAATATCCTTGAAAGTATGTAAGCACTACTAAAGTAATATCAAAACGTGCTGCAAATGTAGACTTACTGTGACTAAAGGAGTGATGTGTGAGTAGGTCCAAGTCAGACCACAGCATAGTGTTCACATCATCAGATCTTGGTCTGAATAATGGTCTTTGACAGACTAGTACTGGTCCATTGCCATGCGTGTAAATGCAGCTTTGCAAGTTATCCCTGATCTTGCTCCTTGTAGTGAAATTAGAGCAAGTAACGTCTACATTGTGTCTCCAATGAGGAGGGACGAAATCCAGAGGATTCATCAGAATAAGGATGATTAAAACACCATCTTTCAGAATTCCATTTTTCTTTTTTAAAAGATTTTTTTTCTGACATTTTCAAGCCTAGAGAACAGTATCTCTTATTCCATGACGTTTCCATCACTGTGTTACCTCAGCTGTCGTTCCAGAAAGTGCAAAAGGCACTGTAACATGGGAGCTGTGTGAATAAAACCTACAGTTAGGTTTAAGTTCCATTAAACTTTAGGACACGTGTGTGAAAATTCTCCTTCCTGTCAGAAAGCGTGTGAGAGAGGAATATCAGGACTGTTCCACGGTGGGAACGTTGCCACCTCGCCCTGCGATGGCATCTCGCCGCTGACACTGAAAAGGACGTCAGCCCAGAGCAGGGCACGGTTTTGATAAGCATCCAATCAGAGAGTGAGAGCGTGTAGCTGCATTCCAGCAGCTGATCTGACGTTATCAAGAGGAGGACACACGGCTCCCAGGCTATTTTAAACCGAGGCAGATAGGACAGGGATGGAGAGAGAGTGGACTGAACCGGGACGTTACTGTAACTTTAAAATTACACAGTTAACACTGCTGAAATGTCCACGAGCTTCAAACCTTCACCACATAAAGAGACAAACACGAGAAGAGAGAGGGAGACGTCACGGATCCTCAATGAAGGCGTCCACATGGCAAACAAAGTGAAAGTACCGTTAGATGATACTGATACAACAGCGAGATTAGGCACAGATCAAGCAGTTCTTCTTTGCATTATAGATAAATAAGAAGAAAGGTATTATAATATCATCGCCTCACTGTTCTACGTAGCTAGCCATATTATGACACCGTGTCACCAGAGTTAACCATGAATCAATCAGTTGTTGTTATGGTGGTCCAACTATTGTCCGTGCATTTTCTACACTGCTTAATCCTAGTCAGAGTTGTGGTGAAAACAGGATCAAGAGGGCAGTACAGACGTCCCTTTGCCCAGAAACTTCCTCTAGACTTTCCTGGGGGAACCCTAGATCTTCCTAGGCCAGCTGAGAGATGTAATCTCTCCAGCACGTCCTGGATCTGACCTGCGGTCTCCTCCCAGACGTGCTGGGTACACCTCCAAAGGGAGATGTCCAGGTGGCATCCAACTCACTCCTCTCCATGTGGAGGAGCAGCAGCTGTCAGTGAATGACATTTACATGCCCACACACGTAAACAGACAGACTGTATAGTTCTGGTAAAGTTATGACTTAGTTGTACTAAAATTCTGCATTTCTTTCATAATAAAACATGGTTCTTCCTTGTGCTGATGAGTGAATCCATGTTTAAAGGAGAACTTTTCACTCTCCATTCCTTCCAGATTCGTGTAATAGTTTAAACATGTTTGTGGAGACCAATAAATCCCTTTAAGTCAGTCTTTGAGGTTTAGATATGTTCACCGGTCGTCTAACCTCGGTCAGAGAGGCTGAGCGCCTCCCAACAGCTCGCCCAGTCCACAGTCTGGGTGGCCGAGTGGGAAACGAAGCCGTCGCCGTGTTGTTTAAGTCCGGTTCCTAACTTAACCTCTCCCAAAGCTCCTTCCAGGTGAAGCTAATGGGCGGCTGCACATCTGTGGGCCATTCATTGGTTTTAATGAGGAGGGGGCTTACTATGAATGGACAAACAGGACTTTAACTAGCTGCCTCCAACATTAAGAACCTGTGGGCCAAATTATGTCCCAGAGCACAAAGAGCTCAACACAACGAGATGCAAAGTGTGACACAAGCCTGATTTCAATACACACACATACACACGCAGAGACACACACACCTTTAAGCCTCAGTGACGCTTAAAAACATTTCAGTGAAACAATTTCCAAAATGTATCATCACTCATTATAGTGACATTCAAGCAATGTTGTGAAATGTCACTATTTTCTGGAAACGTACGTCTGATTGGTGAGTGTTCTTTGTGCGTGTGTGTCATTCTGTTGATACCTGCTGCTCTCTTCACAACTTGTCCGTCTCTGAATGGACCATTATGGATGCATGTTGGTGTTTCTGCAACAGCTGAACAACACAAGCAAAGGAGAGGAGAGTGGACGTTAAGGGACAATTGCAACAAACTCGCTACTTTACATTGTTGATTGTAAGTTCACTGACCAGGCCATGGTTGACCTGTGACTCTTTGTTTTGATTTCTAGGACTATATAACCAGCCTGCGGACTGCTTTTAGTGCTGCTGTGGAGCCAGATGTAGCTGGAGATCTGTTGATGTTGTTGTTGCTGCTGTTGCTCTGATTTACTGAGGTGGAGGATGAAACACAACTTAAAATGACAGGAGTTTTCACAGCCACTTTGCCACTAAATTAGGCTTATCCCAGCAGTTTACATTAAACTTGACCTTTCCCATGGTTCATAATGAGAGCAAATAAAATATAAACATTATTCACTGTGTCAGCTGTGTTTTTTAGACTTTTGAAAGATGAATTTGGGATCCATGAAAACCCGAGTGAGGGCCAAACAAGCTCCAGTTTAGAAAACAAATAGGGGATATGATCTAGATTTAATTTGTCATTTTCCTAAAAATCATTACATTTTGTAAAGTCGCAAGCAAATCATTTCAATAAGCTTTTTGTAGGACAGTGTGCACGTAAATGTTGTGAATAAAAACACAAGTTCGATATCAAACCCTTTCTTTTAGTAATCGCAGTGTGTTGAGGATCTGTGGCTTTTTGTTGGAACACTGGAACAATTTCAGGACAATAAGAGAGAGAATGAAATGTCAACGTGCGTATCAGGTTTAAGACGGTTTTATTGTGTCACGCCGAGCTCCTTATGGAAGCGGATCATTTAGTTTTACTACTCCCACGTGTTAATATCCCCTTTTCGCAGTTATTTCCCACTTTCTAAGCTGTTGCACGGTTACATCAACAGAGGAAAGTCTCTCCTTTACTCGTGCATCTGTCGTTCCTGTACATCGTCTGACCGGACAGACCATCCTGCTCTGTTCATTCTGTCATCTTCGTCTCATCAAACATCCCACAAACTGTCGTCTTTACTGCTGCTATTCAGGCCGTCCTCAGCCAATAAAGATAAGAGTGGGATGGCTGGAATGTGCAGCAGGAAGGTGGCAGTGATGGTGGTGAAGGGACGAGGTGGGGGGGACCCTCCAAAACCAAAGCCGCTCATAAATCCTTTTATGTTTGTCTTTATCTGGTAAACATTTCATGCACAATCTGACCAGGATGATCGGAGAGTCACTGACCTTTACTTGATGTTTTTTTACACTTCTCTTGTTTGGTGTTCATTTGTTTTCCATGCACATTTTTGTGGACTTGAGGTTAGGTGCGTATTAAGGACTAAAGGTTCAGACGTCTGTCTGGTATGAAGGGTTTCAGCCCGAGCTGAAAATCATGAAAACCAAAGTTTCCATTTGGGCTTATGTTTTTCACAAATATGCGAATTAGAAAAGTCTTGATTTCATTGTTTCCTACATTTTCATGTTGCTACGATCAAAACGGGAACAGCTGGACAGTCACACACCATCAACTTATTCGTATTACCATTTTTTTATTCATATATGTGTTGTGTTACTGCATCTAATTCTAAATACAAGATTTATCCTCCTTGAATGAGCTTTAGTTTTGCACATTTTCACATTTTTTTCTGTTATTTGTCATTTCCATTGAGAACTACGCATGCAAGTTTTGGGAAATTGAGAAGTTGATGGTTAGTGATTAATAATCGATTAATCATTAACTCCTACTGAGAGCAGCATTTCCCCTTTAAGCCTCTAGTTGGCAGAATATACAAAGCAGACTGAGACAGCTGCAACTACAGCTCATCATATTTGTACACGGGCAAAACAAAGCACAAGAAATATTCTCTTCCTCTTTCAAACACAAAATGTTTTGTTTTTTTTACAACTTTTGAACAATACCTTGAAAATATAACAATTTACAATGCAAATGTTACTCCCTTCATTAAATAAAAGTACAAAACACACAACCGATGTTACAGAGTAATATTTTCGAAACTGTGTACATTCACAGCGTATATTAAATGATGAATCTATAAATATCCCCATCATCAACAGTTGCAAAATCATACTTCTGTAGTTTATGAAAGCCTCATTCAGAGAGCAGAGAAAAAAAGGTGGAGCAGCTCTACTCTCAATCTGACTCTCAGTTCAAATATCCATGTCAAATGACGTGTTCATCAGGACCATATAGGACGGTGTACATACAAACACAGAGAAAAAAATGGTGGTCGAAAATATATAAAACAATCCAAAATATTTAAAAAGAAAGGAGAGGAGAAGAAAAAAGACCCCCCTCCCTCTCTCCCTCCCTCTCTCTGTGTATAGTGGTGGTCTGTGGGAGCCTCGGTGGGTGTGTTTTGTCTCTAATGATTTCACAGCAGTGTATTTATCAGACTTCTGCTGTTTGTCAGCCTCTCTGAAGCCTCGGGGCTCCTCTGAGAGTCCAAACATTAGCAGAGGTTCACGGCCCGACGTCTTTAATGAGCACTTTACCCATAAAAACACACCGACATCCTTAACTTACACCGGATCGCCGTGCTAACCTCAAACATCCCCTGTCGACACTCATCCATTATCATCAACCAGCATCAATTAAAACGATGCCCCTTCGATTATTCAAATACAAAGATGTAGCCTGACCTTAGCACTGAGCTAAGCTGACTCCTGCAGTCTTCTTCCACGGTGACACAAAGACCAAAGCATCACACCTCTCATCTCTCTGATGTACACTCAGAGTTTAGACAAATACACACATGCACTACAATCAACACTAAAGTCATAAGACAATTTATTTTAAAAACAAAGAGCCCACCGTGAGAATAGGAGCGAAACGGTTTGACCCCACGGAGATCTGATCAAATTATTTAGAAACTAATTTGATGCATCACAATTCTTTAATTTCCACCAGGATTCAATTTGGCTCCAATATTTAATTCAAACTGGAACGCTTCAGTCAATAAAATCTCTTTAAAACTGTGTTTAAAAAAAGTGTAGTTACGGAGGATCTTAAAAATGTTTCCTTTTGCCACAATTACTGATAATTATTGACTAGTTTAACGATCAACATTTCAACTTGAAGCAGTTGGATCTCCACCCTGAGAGGACGTGGATGCATCTCCACACTGTAAAGCGAGCGTCCACAGAGGAGACAGCCCGGCTCGCCATAGTCCCGGTCTGACCACCTTTATTTGACAGATGCCAGGATGGTTGAACTGAATCACATGTAGGCACGCATGAACGTCAGAGGGGGACGATGGGCAGAGGGAGAGCATGCTGGGATTAGAACGAGGGAATATTTGTTTGTTTAAAGCATCCACAACAACATAAAAACGAACATGGGCAAGCTGGTTACATGACCTATTTAAGAGGGGGCAGGGCAGAGGGAAAGAGAGAGAGGGAGAGATCGAGAGAGAGAGAGAGAGAGAGAGAGAGAGGGAGAGGGAGACGGGGAGGAGGGGGGGCAGTGTTGTATTTGGTCTCTGTGTATTTGAGTTCTTAATCAACAGTGTCAGGTTTTGTTTCTGGAGGCTGCATGGAGTTTTTCATCCTGACAGCAGACAGACCATGACAGAGAGGAAGAGGAGGAGACATGAGGAAGAGGTGGAGAGACAGGGAGAATAGGAAACGATGAGAGGAGAGGAAACATGGAGGGGAGAGGTAGAGGAGGACGTTGTCGTTGCGTCTCATTTTTTGATTCAGTCTTGATTTTTTGTGAACATTTTGATTTGTCAGAGGTCAGCATTCTTCACCTTTAACCTCCTGCTGTCTCTCTTCTCTCTGCTGTATCAAGCGTGACTCAAACTTGCCATCATCTTTCATCTCTGTTGTTCTGTTGCTGCGCGTCTTCAGCTCAAATCTGCAGCTCCAATCAGTCCACAATCAAATATCGATTTATCCCCAAACCTTTCTGTCTTCGTGCAAACAAGACGCAGAAGTCAGACAGCCAAACGTTTCCATGACAACGATGACAGCAGGGATGCACCAGGACACACCTGTTAACATCAACATGCTGTTAACTATCAGCAGGCTGCCCCATGATAAGACAGATTTAGGACTTCATGGAATTACTCATGATATCCCAAAGGAACGGCACAAGAAGTACTCAGGCAGGGAAAAGTACACAAAATCCTCTACCAGCAAAAAATGTACTTTACAATCAAAACGGAACTTGAGTCATTACCTGAGTATAGAAGTCATGAACTATAAATAATAAAATACCTCAGACAAAGTAAAAAAGTGATGCAGGATTATTTTCCACAATTTATATCATTTTATATCTTGAAACTGTGCATGAAATGAAAGAAAAAGACAAATGAAGCAGGAAGGAATGGGGGAGCTCCAAAAAGTCAGGAAAAAAACTTCCTGTTACAAAGTGCCGTGTGGCACCGATACAGCACATTAGAGTTATGCATGATTTTATTTTATGCATGATAGTTTTAATCATCTTAATTTTAAATTCATACGCTATGAAGTAACTACCATCATCAAATGGAAGTTATGGAATAAAAACTGTAATATTTCCATTTGAAAAACGGTTACAGGATGTTTGTTCTTGAATAAATGTAATTAGTAACTTTGTACAGCTGCATCGCATCACTGCGTTCTGAGGGCAAATTCAAGTAAAAACAGAGGGGAATGTTAAGGAATATGTGAGCAGTATTGTGCGTTAGAGAGCAGAGCCGTACAGCATTGATGATATTGATGATGAAATGCGCGCAGGCCCACAGAGATTTGATGGAGTCCGTTGTGCGGCTGCGCAGTGCGGCCTGTGATTGATGTCTGTATTTAGATAAGAGCAGTAAATGGTTTCTAAATAGCGTCAAGGTCATCGAATGTAATGGGATCATGTTTTCACATTCAGATAAGGCGCTGCGCTCAGCCTCAGGAGGGGCGGCGGGGAGGGGAGGGGGTGATAGCAGGACGCAGCAGGCCCGAGACAACGACAGACCCTCAGTCTGTCTGCGACCCCACCCCTCCTCAAAAAAACCCTCCAATAACCCAAAGTATTTGAAATTCTGTCTCTTTAAATTCATGTTCCACTGGAGAAAATAAGACACAAAGTGTGATGTTCGCCGGTTTATCGGATAAAGTTTTCACCTCTTCAAACCTGTCGGCAGAATACAACTTCACAAAGTTTTACTTTAAATTCTACTGTAAAGGTTTTGCAAAGATACAAAATATATCAGGATGCATTCTGGGTATATTTATATGAAATGATACCCAACACAGTATGAAAATAGAATTAAGGGAAAGCAAAACGTTCGATAGCTTGAAAACTTCACGTTTCTATAATGGATTTTAGTTTTACTTTTTAATCCTAAATGCTTCATAAATTATGACATTTTGTGTCATTTCGCCGTGCTTCATTATTTTGTATTATTAGTGTACTGGAAAAGAAAAGGCCCGTTAAATCCAAAGTCATTTAGTAAAGCTGTTAGTATCATTTAATTTACCATTTACTTTAAAGGGGCGAAGTAAGATTTTGCCTGAACGTGTAAAAATAATAAACCAAGTTTAAAAGTTAATTTGCAGGAATTATAGACGACGGACGGATGGATGGATTGATATTTTTCAAAGAAATATACGTCACTGTTTCTGTTTTCAAGTCTAGGGTCAACTAATGATTTGTGATTTATGATTTAATACGGGCAAAGAAACATCGACTGGGATTTAATATAATTATTTCATATTTCATAATCAATTATAGGTTTACGATTTGGATTTCATAAAATTAGATTAGTTGTATTATTGATTTAAGATGATCAAACCTAGTAATCATTCCATATGGCGCGTAAATCCCGTGCGTAAAAGCTCTCCAAAACTGAAACGCAGCAACAAGCGTGTCATCTGAGCGCACAGACACCTGGCCCAGGAGTTTGTGAAGCGGACGTTTCCTCCTTGTGGCGCAGCACCGCGGCGCTCCTCTCCCCAAACCTCACCACTTTCTCCTCCCATCCTACGCGCCCTGCTCCTCCTCCTCCTCCTCCCCGTCCAGCTCTTATAAACCCGGGGCCCTCGGACCCTCTCCTGCCTCAGATTTTTTTTCGGGAAGCGACCGAAGAAACACGAGTGGAATCCTGCAGTTTCTCGACATTTGCTGTCTGGAATTATTAAACTTCGAGGTATTTTCGATCAGAATGACGACGTAAAGGCGCGTGGTTCGTTGATGGAATACGGGGTCCAGTCTTGAAGGAGCTCTGCTGGTTCGGGATCTGGGAGCAGGGACCGTTCTGGGTGCAGCAGGAGCAGAGTCAGAACCGTCCAGACCTGTAAACATGAACCTGATCGGGGGCTACCAGCACCACCATCACCACCACCACCACCTCATGCACGAACCCTTCCCGTTCGTCCAGCGCTGTCACCAGGACGGCCCGTACTTCCAGAGCTGGGTGGTCAACCACGGAGAGATGCCCGCCGACTTCCACATCCAGCCGCCCTACCCGGCCGCAGCGGAGCTGGGGACGCCCGGAGCGACGCACGACGCCCGGCTGGAGGGGCTCCCGGCGGGGATGGGGAAGAGGAGAGCGTCGGCGCCGAAGAAGGAGCGCCGGAGGACGGAGAGCATCAACACCGCGTTCGCCGAGCTGCGGGAGTGCATCCCCAACGTGCCCGCGGACACCAAACTGTCTAAGATCAAAACGTTACGGCTGGCGACCAGTTACATCGCCTACCTGATGGACGTGCTGGCCAAGGACTCCGGGGAGACCGAGGGCTTTAAGGCCGAGATTAAGAAGTTTGAAAACCGGGACCCAAAGAGGAAACGAGAGCTGGTAAGAGCCGAACCACAGCGAGCACATCTGACCCCGTAACCTTTAGGTACACGTGTTAAAGTTAGGCCGTTACAGAGAAAAGCAGTGAGTCGGCAATATATCGAATTATTTGTTTTCTTTCTTCATTATTTCATGGACTAACTATTTAATGTATTTACTTATTTATCTGTATAGGTTTTTACTATTAATATATTATCTTTATCAGTTTTATGACCTATTTTATGTATCACAGTAAAAATAAAACAATTATTATTCAATTCAGTATAGATTTAGTGAATATTTTCCATCTAATTCCAATAAGTTTATAGATTTTTCATCCTGTTCAGCTGTGACAGTTTTCATAGTTATAACTTATTCGATTTTTTTTTTCCAAATTTGAAATCCGTGATCGGAACAGGACATAAAAAAAAAACGGATACCGAAACCTTTTTGTTTTTATAAAGTGGTGAGATTTGTTGTTGTTAAAGAGGAACACGAACACTGAATAGTTTGGAATTAATGAGGAGCAAAACAATTAAAGAATTGATTCTAATTTCGTTTGAGCGATGTTTTATTAACGTTTTATTATAATTTCAACAATTTATAATAACTATAATAGTTATAATAATACCTTTACACTTTCCTTATGATAATTATTGGTTTTATTCAGAACTGACCTAAAAATAATATTAAATGATAAAATTATACATGTTTCGTGGTGCACAGTGGTCTTACAGTTATTGTCATTATGATCATTATTGTTTTGGTGGATAAATATATATATATATATATATGTATAACACAGTATAATAGTGTGGTTGTTATCATTAATACGCACTTTACAATTACACATTTCACGTACTGACGCCATCATCAGGACACACACACACACACCCTCATAAATGTGTATATTTATGAACGTTACACGTTGAGCTTGTGAAATTATTCCACTATTATAAATAATACCTTTTGCCACAATTCTGCTTTATTCAGTTTAAGTTTTAAATGGATACTTTTTCTATTTCGCCGTTTTAATGATGGATTTAATGACACAAAATAAATTAAATACACGTAAAACCAATATTGTCAATTAATATTGAATAAAATCTACGTTTATTTTCCTTAGTTACTGCTCATTATTTACACACTGGTATGTTGTATAGAGTATTACTATTATTTTGATTGTATGATATTAGTTAGAGTAATAATATTTCTGAATGACAGCAGGAGAGTTTGGTTGTGGTTTTGGCTTCATTCGGGGCTCTGCGTGATGTTGAAACATTTCTCTACTTAAATAAAGTTGTAGTTCATGGCTTTAGTTTGAATAATAGAACCTGTTGTGTCTAGCTACACGGAAACAAATGTTTGAATTTTCGTTTTTTTGTTTTTTTTTATTGAGTATTTGTTTTTTCCAATCAGATGTCTTTTTAACCGCTAAAAAAAGAGATAAAGATGACGTAATCGCCGCATTTATGGTAAAACTCTGTATGTATTTATTAAAGTCATTCGGCTGACGTGTAAGATCATATTTATTGATAACAGGTGACAAAGTGATCACAGTACGAGAGCAAAAACAAGTAAATAAGCAGCTGCTTCCAGCCGTTCAGCCACCAGGGGGCCCAGAACCCAGATAATACCTCCTCCATGTTTAGGACTTTCATCCATATTTACATACGGTCTGATTTAATACAGCAGATCAAAACACAGATGAACCCAGAATCAATTTGGGGATTTTAAATATTGACACATTTGTGCGTTATTTGTGTTTTCGTGTGTTATTTGTGTTTTCTGCGTTTTTACACATAAGCGCAACAAGAATAAATTTACGGAGTTCTGCTAAATTTTGGGACAACAAAAACAACCTAATTTACCGTCACGCGTTTATTTAAACTTTTTGTACATTATTTAATTTGTGTCCTCCCTATTGTGATTTCTTTGTAACTTTCAGATGTAGAATTACACCGCGCGCACTGCAACGTCTATAGATAGGGCTGTCAGAAAAACACTCAAAATAAAAATAAAAGCATCATTGTTATTATGATCATAATTTACGGACTGGTGTTGCGTTCACGTACCTTTATTTGTCATTAGTTTCGTGCTGTGCAATCTGTAAATAATAGAGACTCAAAAATACTACATTGTTTTTTCGCTAACTGTGTGTCTGTGTGTGTGTGTGTGTGTGTGTGTGTGTGTGTGTGTGTGTGCGTGTGTCTCAGACTGAGGGCCTTCTGCAGGAGTCTTTGGGCCCAGAGAAGAAGGTGAAAGGTCGGACCGGGTGGCCGCAGCAGGTTTGGGCTCTGGAGCTCAACCAGTGACCTTCATCCTCCTCTCACCCTCCTCTTCCTCACTGACTGACAGGAGTAAAAAAAAAAAAACTGAGCGACGGAGCGGAAAGAAACAAACTTGGAAGGACTCTTCATTCATTCATTCACTCATTCATCCACTCCTCCTGCTCCACACACACACAGGCGGACTACAGATGTTTCACATGTGTGCCGTTGGGGTGTTTTCTGTTCCGCACGACGCGGGTCCGATTCCCAGAGCTCCAAACCAAGCCGTTTTTCTGCTCGTCCAATTTGCTACGTCGATAAGAACTCCACAGCGGGAAGGAAATGAGATTATTTCCCAGATTTTTCTTCACGATGTTAAGGAAATTGACGACAATGGATTTGTTTTTTCCTTATTTTGGTTAAACTGCAAAATGTTTTCCCCTGAATTTTTTATTTTCTAGAGCGCGGAACTCGGTTTGTTATCAAAGCTTATTTAACAGTAATGTAATATAACAGTGACATAATAATAATGATAAAAATAATAATGGTAATAATAACAGGTACAGACGTTTGTGAAGACTTTGGGTACTGATTCTAATGAAATTAAACTACTGGATTTGAATAGGAAGGAAACAAAATTCGGTAAAAAAAAAAAAAAAAAGAAAAGAAAAGAAAAAAAAGGAATTTAATTTGACTTCCACTCTGAATACAACAAATATTGAAAGAAGAAAAGCTAAATAATAACAGAATGACAAACCGCTTACAGTGATTCATAGTCAAATGAGTAGTGACCACATACCCATTATATATATAAAAAAATTGAAATAACTCATAAATAAAATATAATGTCTTTGTAGCAAAGGGAAGCATTTTTTTTGTTTGCTGTCATTAAGACAATGCGGTGCGGTGAGGAGATGTGATGATAAATGTCCTCCCTGTATAACATAAAGGCTGTTTGTTGATGTTGGCTTTCCTGAATCTACCTCAGAGTGTCGAGAGGAGGGATGAACTCAGACACCGAGTCAGAATGTAAACGTGGTTAACACACACATTCACTCCTGTACCAAAGACAGAGGGGACTTAAAGCTCTGTGTGTGTGTGTGTGGGTGAGCGTGCGTGTGTGTCAAATGCTGGTGGAAATGTACTTTAGATGTGAAATCATATAAAGTTGTGAAAATAAATAATTATTTTAACACTGCAGCACTGGATGAATGACTCACTAAGCAGAGATAAATGATCAATTAGAGCTGAGTGATATTTCCATCAGTGTCTTAAGCGATAATCCTTTGTTTGGTGTTGTTTCCTCTCTTGACTGATATCTAGTGGTAGTAGGGAGTAATAGCTGTTTGCTGAGAAGTGTAACTGTTACAAGGTGATGTGGCTTGTTGACAATCAAACAAATCAACATGATAACATTTGGAGTGCACATCCTTTATCTTTGATGCTGTTGTGGTGTTAGCAGTGCGGGGAAAGACTAAGGATCAACAGACATCTAAAGAGAAATATCACTTTCAAAACAGGAGGAAACTAACCAGGAACTGGGAGAACCAAATTCAAGGAGAGTCAATCTGCATCAGATTGTCCGACGTTTGTTAAATATACAGTAGATTCATTAAACAAAAAGAATTAAGGATGAGCACAAGTTACTCTCAAATGTGTCTGTTTATGACAGAAGTATGAAAAGTAACGTGCTTATTCAGGGTCGGAGTTACCTTGAAAATGGTACCAATAATTGTAATAAATTACCCATCGGAGAGAAGACCTCCACCGAGGCCCAAGAGTTTTTCTAGGTTAGTCACTACAGCATGATAACACACTACCGCTATAAAAACTGAATCTGAATGTAGATAACCTGGAAATTGTGCTGGCATATCAGTTTACAGACCAATAAAAGAGGTCATAAACTCAGTTGGGAGTGTAAAACCACCTCACTATAAAGTAAAATAATTATATGGTGCGGTTCTACTTTTGGTACGGCAATTAGATTCAAATCAAGGTTTTATAAGAGATTAAACATAAAGGAGACGCTAACACAACACTTTTACCACACCCTAACCCTAACCTGCTGTTCTAATGAGCCAGTTGCAGACTAAATATAGGGTGATGAAGGGGGAAAACAGGGCCAGTTTGCCAATCTCAATGAACAAGAAGATCATCCGTGGGAGGAAAGAGGCAACGAGAACAGAAAATTTAACTCCTGATCTACACTCCAGTCCATTATGTAACTGTGAAGCACCAATAAACTGGTTTGACAACTGTCAATATAAACAAAGATGATCAAGATGAAAACCGGCTGTCTTTTGCCTCATCACTGGTGGGTATGTAGGCAGTCAATTCATACATTGTGTGATGACATCATCATAATATAGAAGTGAAGGACCAATCAAAACCAAGCTTTCAGGCCTTTATCCTACTGTATGTATTTCTGTCTGTCTCAGGTTTCAATACTTGAGTAATACTGAACAGAAACCGCCACAGTATCAGGACGTCAACATGAAGCGACAGGAAAAACTGAAAAATGCTTAAGAATGAATGCGTTTTGGTGAATACACCAGGATTGGAAAATATCCAGGTGAAGTTTTTTCTTCTTCTTTTAATAGCTAATATTAATTTAAACTCCTACACGTTGGAACACAATAGCATCATCAACAGTTCAAGCTGCATATATACTATATATACAGTATATTGTACATACAGTATATATAGATTTTCTTATATACACACATATAAATATATACATACATTTAAATGCATTTAATGAAAATAAAGAGGAGGTGTGTTAGTGTGAGCCTCTGTGAATGAAGACAAGATTCTTTGTTCTTCTGTACAATAACTTTATTATCAGGAGCAATAAGCAGCCATATTCTTAAAATTTTCTAGTTCAATATCAGGTAAATGTGGCGTGGTCTATAGATTAATAAAGATGTGTGTTTCTATGTGACACTAACAACTAGCAAAACTGATCATAAAGCAGACACTAAGAAAAATTACAGAAAATAGAACTTAAATAATGACGTGTGGAAGAAAGAAACACTAACAAACACCCACTGTGTGTGTGTTTACCACCCATGTAGTCAACAACATATACGATAAATGATGAAAAACTACATTAAAACAAAACATTTTTATTACCTTGGACTTTCTGCAGTGCATTAACTTTTTTAATTTATCTATAGCTTTGCAGGCCTTCACAGTGATGCTCATGTTAACCAAGAACTAATTTATGTTATTGATGATGAAATTTAAATATCCAGACCGCACAAAAAGGTAAGAGAAGTCAATGTATTGGCGCTTGTGGTAAGGTGGTGCCAAAAAAATTGTAAATTTTAAAACATCCAGCAGAGGGCGACAATGTATCCAATGGTGACCTTTTCCACTAAAATTAATTCATTACATAAGAGAAGTAGACAACTTCCTGCATCTTTGTAAGTTTATGGTGTGGGTGGAGCCATAAACACATGTTATAGTTTGTCAGGTGGAAAAAAAAGCATAGCAATAATTTTTCTCTGCTTTTTGAAATGTCTCCAGGTACAATTGAGCCAACAGTTTTTGTTTCAATTTTTGTCCATTGAGATTTTTACAAACATTGCTCTTAAATAGAAATAATGCTAATCATTACACACACAACCGCACGCACACATATCAGGTGAACAAATGATATTCGCAAACAGATGCAGCTTTTATATGATTTTAGAGTGAAGGCTGAACTAAAGAACAGTGTGGACACTGGCTTATAATGATAAATGTGAAGTAGTTAAGGACAGCTGCTGAGCCCGCATGTAATGTCTGCTTCGTAGACTAAAGCTACGCCATCCATACATTCCCAGGAAAGAAAGGGTGACTGAAGCGTTAAAGAAACAGGACTGAGCTCAGTTTAAAAAAATGATCCTCAAACTTTTGATTCTTATAAAGACAATATTCAAGTCTTACAATATATATAGATATATGTTGTTGTTTTTTTTAAACTGACTCTGCCCTGATAGGCTACTTCAAAGGTGACCACACCCCTTTCCGACAACTCATTTGTTCAAACACAATCCTTGGTCAGTGTCATTCATCTCCAAGCGTGTACTTGTTTGGCACAAGCATTCGTCACGGTGTACTTGTTAACAGTCGACTCGGCAAAGAAAAAAGAAGAAAGGAAAAAAAGCCCAAATGACCCAAAAATGTGTTTACTCTTAAGGCAGCTATCATACATTGGATTCAGCCAAACAATGTGAGATCAGACTCTATAATTTTGTACATATGTTGACAGTTACATTACAGCATGACGACATCAGAACCCTGCGTCCTGTTCCAGACAGCTGACAGGCCCTTGCTTTGGGAAGGTGCCTCAGGAGAGGGTGAACCATTGTGACAACGTGGGCAGCGACCATACCCCTCTGATCATTTTTCATTCCAAGATGACAAAACGAACTGAAGTACACTCCCTTCCCCCCCGATTCTCACCTTGCTTCTTTCAACGTCCTCATATGGAGAGGCGTTTGTGTCCTGGTTTTGCAGTGGTGAGGGGTGGAGTTGGTCGTGTCTGTTTGTTTAGGTTTGGGTTGTTGTCAGTGTCCGTAGATAGAAGCTGTTTTTTCCCATGCCTGACATTGAGGATGTCGAGTTTGTGGATCACATGCTTAGTCCAGTGGTTTGCTGCCGTCTGCCTTCTGATCCAAACGGCTCTTGCTGCTCTTCACCATGTAAATGAAATAGGTCAGCGTCTCCTTCTCGTTCACCTGAATATTCCTAAAATGACGACTCACGGTCTGCAAAGGACAATGAAGGGTTATACAGTTATACAATAGACTTGTTGTGGTCAGTAGATTACAACAATTATTCTGTGAGGTCTTGCAACAAAACTCTAAACTTTTATGAATATCATATGTGAGATAAAACCCCAAAAACAGCAGTGGAATGCATTAGTTTACCAAGACCTTAGATCCATTGGCTGAGCAAAGGGCACATGTCTAAAGAAATATGAGGTAGTAGAGCCAGAAGGAAAACTTTGTTATGCTGATGGCATAGAAATCATTTCTGGTCAGAAGCCAATTATAGGTCTGTCTTCAAAAATGGATCTCTGTCAATATTATTTCTGCGCAAAATTTGTTTTGCTTGCACACAGCTGATGGACGTGTGGTCCTTTTTCAATATTTGAGCTGTATTTTATGAATAAGACATTTAGGTGAATTGACGTCTAAATTTGACCATAGGTGTCTATGTGCATGTCAATGACTGTCTGAATGTTTGTCTGATTGAGCGTGAGTTGTTTGTTTGCAAGCTCCGCAATAGACTGGCGACCTGTTCAGGGTGTGCTCTGAATTTCACCCGACCGAAACCCTAACATGGATAAGCGGATCTCATAACGGATGGATGGAATAACAGAAAAGTATCTACAGTTATTACAGTCCAACAGCCAATATCAGACTAAAGAACAGATTGACTCCCTCTCACACGAACATGCGTCTACCAATTCCTGCTTAGTTTCTTTACGTTTTCCTCAAAATAACAGCACCAAAGTCTAAGGATGTGCACTCCTAACATTTGCAAATTGATTTGTTTGTGAATGTCAACAAGTGACATCACTTCTTCACGGTGACTGTTACATTTGGGATAGAATTATGGGAGAGGTTGTTTGCCAATCTGCAGTCCTTACTCCCCCACCCATCCCCAACATTAGATGTCAATTGTGAAACAAAAAAAAGTCATCACTCTCAGGAAAAGCACACGAAAATGTTCTCCAATCGGAAAACTTTAATTCCACCTTAATTAAAATTCAGCATAAGGCTCCTCTTCCAGTAGCCTGTTGTACAAGTAATTGGTTGCAGTAATTGGTTGTGGACTGTTGACAGGAGCTTTATTCATGATGTGGGAGGCTCATTAATAGGGCCTGAACTTCTCTAAAGGCCAGGGGGAAACATTCAACTTAGAGCCGTGCTTCATTTATTCCCACCGTTACCCCGACCCCGGCCCCTGACATACAGGAGGTGTTTGTATAGGCAAGGGCCCAGCCAGCTGCAGCTCAGCATCAAGTCCACCTGTCCATTTGGTGACTTAGTCTAACAATGTCTTCATGACCAATTACTGTGCTATACGGCCCGCCACACCACATTCATCACAAATCATAGCCCTATCAGCTGGAGGACTACGTGTGAGCTGAACACGTTAAATCGGTGTTATTCCCATGCCGTTACCTCTGCCAGCTGGGCCTTGTTGAGCCCTGGTCTGGTCTGCAGCTTGTAGTGTCGCTTGTAGCGTCTCAGTGTGTTCACCTGCAGCTGGAACAGGTCGACCTGAAACAGCAAAAAAGGACAAAAATCTTTAGTGGAGCTTGTGTTCAGCTGCCTTTTGCATAATTTCGAGTTGCAAATTAAATCCCAGGCAATGGAAACACTTAATAGAAAAATAAACCTACCGTATTAAAAAGAAGAAACCAAAAAACATTTTTAACGCTTGCCTGAAGTTGGTGGCAAGTCAATTTAGAAGTAATTTGCTAAATTGCGAATGATACTGTAGAACACGCCAGTGTTTATTTTCAGGGCTGGCGTGACAGATGTTGACAGAAGCACAACGTGGTTAGTTTGAACTGAAAAGGAAAAACAGGATTTTCTTAAACTCAATCTGTTACAGACACAAAGCAATGACACAAATGTATCAAGACATCTTGTGTTTCAGATGGAAAGCTTCGTGTCTGAAAAAGAGCAGCTAGTGGCTAGCAGAAGAATAAATTCCATTTTTCAATCTGAATGGACAGAAAATTGTGCTGGCCTAGTTACTACACCGACTTCTGTTAAAGGTTCACATAATGTAAAATGTCCTTTTAGGGCAGTGTGAATAGAGCAAAACAATCAGTGTGTTGTTATCGAGTTCTAGTCGTAGCTTAATTTGGCCAAAGTGCTTGAATATGTCTTTGTCCCAGTACACGTAAAGCTGGGGAAGAATTAAAATATTGAGCAAAGTATATCTTGACTGGTTGCAATCACACATTTTATTTCCGGTTGACCTTCTGTACATACCAAAACAAAACAAGTTAGCAAGTAGCATGTCTGTCGAACAACGGATTTAACAATTAAAGAAGAGACTGTTAAAGAAAAATGGACACCACTGTACATTTCAGACGCTCTCTTCTCTCCACTTTGGTACGAACAAGACGCACACTTTCGGTGATGTGTGAAGACAGAAGATGAAGCTCTGCGCTCCCACAGCATTCCAACTAACTAAGAGATGATTTTGAAAGTAAAGCTGTACAGCACCGTACAATTGGAACGTTCTCTATGCTCTGCTTTTGGTACAAGTGAGATGCAAATATCTCTGTAGTATACAGTGATGTCCAAAGACAGAAGACGATGCCATTCGCACCCGCAGTGTTCCAAGTAACAAACGGATTATTTGAAAGTAAACTCTTCGCAGGCAAGTGTTTTAAACGAATAAACACTTTAAATGAATCTGAAACAATCTGTATTTATCCTTTAAATAATTCACAGTAAAGCAGTAGTTTGAATCGAAGCGAAGTTTTTAGGTGATCGATTAATTAGTATAGCAATCTGCCGTATCCATTTAAGTGTTCGCCTAGTTTGAGCACATATATACACCTGATAAAACATTTTATGGTAAGATGCTGCATTTTAAAGCGGAGCATACATTATTTTGTGTTAAATATAGTAATGTAGCCTGAAATTGACAAACGGAAATACAGCAGGTGTGTCTTGTTTACCTCAAATTGTAAAATTGTCCAGGATAAATACACAATAAAGTCATGTTATTATTTTCACATTGGTCTTCATTCCATTCATTCCTCTAGTACTCTCTTTACTATGACAAGTCACAGCTTCAAGTGTGCTGCAAACAAAGTAATAATGAACTAAATGGATTTAACTGTACCATAGAGGAAGCTCACCATATTGCACAAGGGTTTGAACAGAAGCATCACATTCTTATTCACTTTGTTAAAGCATTTGCCCTTCAGCATTTAATCATTCATCTATCTTTATTAGGATATTTAGCTCATTACGCTGAGACAGCATACGGCTCGTCTCCTCTTCCGTCCAGAAATGTGTCGTGTATGTCCTATTACGAGACGAGACTTATTGTGCGCTGTTTGAATTCCTGGTTAAAGAGAGCGGTGCCACCGTCTCTAACCTAGGAGAACGCCCTTTCTGATTGAAGCGCATACATGCCTAATAAAACGCTCTCCAACCACCTCTCTAGGTATGACAGAGAAAATCGATTTAGTGTGTATCCAGTCAGACTAACGTGTTAACATGTATTTTCAAAGGCAAACTAAAGCAATAATTATTTTTTTTCAAACATCATGTAAAACCACAGAATGTCTGATCAGATCATGGAAACCCCACTCTGGGGTGACATCTGATCTTAATATGGTGGGATGAGAAATGCAAGCCTAAACTTTGTATTTGAGTTCCTGTTCCAGTTGACTGAGGACGAGAGGGAAAACATGACAAAAATTTTCTGTACGTGCTTGTGAAAGCTTTCAATTCTTTTAAATTAGAAAATATATGCAAACTCATATAAAGGCTGCACACAAAGTCAGTGACCAGAAACCCCCACTGAAACCTATTGCAAGTCAACACAATTAAGACGAAACCTTTGTTAAATAGGTTGTCAACATGTTGAACTATTTTGCTTTTGAAATCTTGTGGTGGGCTGCATCAAAGCTAACATTTGAATGAGTTGTGGGGGAGAACCCCCCAAATTTAACAAGATAAATGTTGCCTAACACACACGTGACAAAATGAATCCCAGAGAACCAAATTACCTCAGGCACCTCCACATCATGATCTGGGGACTCCCCCCCATCATCACTCGTCTTCCTCTTCCTCTTGTTACGGACACTCTGGATGAAGTTCTTATGGAAGTCACAGATGTAGAGGTGTCGCACCTAGAGAGACGTAATGAGATTTACAGGAACAATCCAAAAGCCAACATATTCAAACATCATCCATCTATGTTGCTTGAAGTGAAGCAGATATTCTCTTTAAAATGATTTTCTATATTTACACATGCACACACACACACAGTAACAACTTGTAAGGACAGATTTACAAAGACTAAAAGACTAAATTAATGTACACAACATAAATTAAGATGTAGTCAGTTGATATTAGACTATATTTTACAAGATTAATCTCCGATCACATCTCTGTGAATCCTTGTTTGCATTTGTGGGACTGGTGCTTTGTCACAGCATGCATACACCAAAGTAGCTCATAGTGCTGCAGTGGCGTTAAATGTTGGAGATCTGTTGTTGTAGCTGGGGCTATCATTGCTGACACAGGTATCACTGATGGAGTACTGAGGTGAAAGCCACAGAAAACTGAAAAAAAATGACAGGGGTTTCTTGATGTCACTTTGTGCTTGTACTTTGTGAACGTAAGATTGCACGGGTTTCATTCCTATTGTGCGGAGTTTAAATCCCTTCTCTCTCTCACTGACCAAAGGGGCTCATATTCTGTCTGTCTGTCATCTACTGCCTTTAACAGGACTCACCGAGGTACCTAAAGTCGTCTTCACCATGCATCAAACTTGACGTTTTCCATAGTGAGGGTATGCTAGCTACATCAGCTACCTGAAATTACTGACCCTGGCAAACACAAAGGAACTGCTTTTGATTTCAACAGTTGTGCTATGTGTAACTTTAAAATAGAAAGCAAAAACGTACACACACAGTATATCAATTCCTAGCTAAGTTTTCAAAAAGACGTGAGCTAAAATAAAATCTAAATGTCATTGACGGTGTCAGTGGATTGCAGTTGAAAACTTTTCAAAGACTATTTAAGATTTTAATACAAAAATAAAGCCTTGTTTTCGTTTAAAAACATGAGACTCTACGGAAACCCTGGTTAACGTTCTAGCATTCCTCACATACTTAAACCCTGCACTCCTTTCTCTGGAAACATGCGGCTCATCACGTGGGCGTTTAGCCAGGAAAATATCAACACTTAAAAGATCCACAAAACAACAGACAAACTCCTGACAGTTCGACTCTGTGCTCTCAGGAAAGCCTTGTAGGTAGTTAGAGCCCCGTTTCTTGTTCCTGTAGTTCAGTCACGCTGTTCGCCTCGCTGCCATTTTCTATGAAGAGGCGGAGGCGTTCAGGAAAAAGGAAGCTGACCAAGGAGTAGGAGACCTGTTCACGGCGCGGACAGCTAACGTTGGTCTGTCATAAATGATCTCCAACTTATTCGCGTTAGCTGCCGCTAACCAGCTAATCACAGTTATCTGACAGTTCGTGTGTCAACGCTACAGGGGCTCCCTCTCACTCCTCCAGCTGTCAGTCAATGCCTCTCGACGCAGATGATGACAATCTCCCATGAAGTAAAGTTGTACTTACGCTCTTGTCAATGTCCAACTTGAGTTTCTTCTGTGAGATGCTCTTCTGGATCCTCTTGCTGAAGGAGGCGTTTCCAGCTGAGCGGCCACAGCGCTCCCCGTCCTCGATCAGACAACAGCTCTGTCCGTAAAACGGAGGAGCCGGCGGCCCGTCGTGGCTGTCCTCCTCTGTGCTGAATCCGTTCATCGTCGACCAATAATCCCGACAAAAACTCACTGCGGCTCAGCGCTCAGAATCGGCGGTTCGAGCAGGGTTCTTTTGTCGTGGACGACCCGACAATGGAAGATAGCTAGCTTGGCTGAGAGGTTATGTCGCCCGGTATCAGACCGTGTGGTTTAGTCCGTCTACTGACCGTGATGTCCACACGTTAAGCGAACATTCCTGTATATTAACGCCATAAAAACCACAGCAGCTAACGGTAGCTGCTAGCTAACTCATCTGCTAGCAGCAGCAAGGTGGCTGCACAGCGCTAACAAACTATTTCAAACGGAGAACAAACCACGCAGTCACACGTTAGTTTTCACGCGGGACAAATGCGTCCTACAAACTCTGGCCGAACGGCAGAAAGAAGGTTGGTGTAAATGAACAAAAAGTTTAAAGATTGACGAAGCTCCGCGGCATTCTTCACAACGGACCGTACAATGGACATGCTCCGCTGCTGGACAGGAAGCCTGCTTCCAGGACCGTGATTGGTCAGCTCTACGCGAAGGCGGGGTTCACGCGCGCATATCGTTGCTTCATTGGTTCAAGGAAACGTCTATCGTCAAGCGGCTCCTTCCTGGATCAGACAACGTCATGTTTTCTACTGTGAACATAGTTAAAGGTGGCCTGGCTGGCTGCCTCACCGCGACAAAATGCGACATACGTTCAAACACTTTTTGGATTACCAATCAAATCTATTGCATTAGTGCACCGTAGGTATCGTGTAAATCCGGAACAATCAGGTGTTAGTAGCTGAAACGTAATATGTGAGGTCATCGTGTTCAGTCGTACTGGTGATTGACAGTTTACGCGTTAAGACTAAAGCAACTTCAGCGAAACATTTTGGATTTCGACAAACATGATTCAGACTGAGAGACCAGAGCACTCTAACATTCGAAACCGTTGACGTTTCAGTGCGAACCACCAAATACGCATTAAATCAACGATAACAGCTCGTGTCGCCGCTAGGCGGTGCCAAAACAGCTTCGACGCGCCTTGGCACAAATAACATTTCACTGGATTTTAACAGATAATTTCTTTATCTGGTGTTTATGTATTATCTTTGTAACGTTTATGTCTTAACTCTTTGTGCTACACTGTAATGAACATTCCATTATAGTAACACTGTCATTTTCAAAACATGTAATGGTTTTCAAGGAAACAACATTCAAACTGAGTTTCAAGTCTTTTTTTGCTTATTTATGTATCAGTCCATAATCCACAAAATGGATCCATGGAACACGTTTATGTCTCTCACAACTTCACTACATTAAGTTCTAAGTCTTGTTTGACACAAATTTCTTCAACGTTACCCCAGAAAGTGTTTTCCTGTGACTTTTGACCCCAAAACTTCAGTTTGTTTTCATCAATCTCTAACACATAATAACCACCTGTGGCCTTCTTGTGTAATGTAGCCCGTGAAATGTAAAAATAACATGAAATAGCTGAGAGAATGCTGTGGAGATAAACATGACTTACTCTGACATATCAAGTGTAACACTGTAGTTTTTAACACTGTTCTTTGCCTTTTGTCCTGTGACAGTATTGATTGCTGCCCATCGTTTTTATCTGTTTTAAGTAACAATTGAAAATCATCCAGCTGACTAACATTTCACTGTCTGTGCTCCTGAAGCTACTGTCATCTGTATCCCATTGAACTATCTTTCAAAGTATCATTTCTTAGACTCTATGATCTTGATCAAAAGACAAGATCATCAGGGCCTCCTAAGCATTTGAGTACCTGACACAGAACATGGCAGGATATTAAATGATAGATAGTTAGATACTTTATCAACTCCAAAGGAAATTCCAGTCATCCAGCTGATAATAACAACAACACGATAATAAACACAAAACACTAACAACAATAACAAAAATAAAGATAAAAAGTAGAATGAAATAAATAATATAATGTAATATAATATAATGTAATGTAATATAATATTAAGATAATTGATTGATTGATTAATTGTATTGTGGGGTTGAATTAAAAATGGCAAATTGTATCTTCTGTTAACCTTCCTTTTAACTGTACTGTTATCACTTTTAATTTCTAATATGTTTTGCCTAATTTATCAGTTTAGTAGTTTAATCGAGCAAGAGCATTGTATTTAAGTTTGCTTATTAGTTATGTAATCTCAATGTTTACTATAATTTTGTTATGTTCTGTAAAGTTCAAGCCTCTCCTTACTTCATGTAATTTGATGATTTAATTTTGTTTTGTGAGCAAAATGAATTAAATCAAACCAGCACATGTGCCCTTATTCATCATGTACAGTATGTACCAAAGCCTCTTACATTACCATGAACATCTGAAACTGATAGTTGCAATTCCATCCTGAGCCACATGGCAGAGACAAAGCTTCACAAATGAATTCATCTCTGTGCCAGACAACCCAAACTGCCTTTACATACAGTAAACTTCTACACTGTAAAAAGCTATGAAAATCTCATATTTCAGCATTTTGGTTGACGCATCGACACTTTATAAATGTATGCATAGAGACCCTATATAATAACCATATCGAAGTCTAAACACCGCTTAGATATGTACTATATGTGTAGAAGTATTGCGTTATCAGCACATATTTCTCATAATGTTTTTAACCAAACTCCAAAGGCAAATTTCCACATCTGTGGACAGTTAAGATACTACTACCACTACTACTACAACTAATACTACTACTAATACACCCCAAAGTAACAATTACAAATGTCTATAAGTGACATAAAGTGTTGTGATTTTGTGTGGCACATTCAGCAAATAACTGTAACACCACGTCCATTGAACCTGGCAGGTTTAATGTTGAAGAAGAGGGACTTGTTAATGTGTACGGACTGAATATGAAGTCAGTGTCTATCATTATTTTTCGTTATGTGGCAATTTAAAGACTGCAAGGAGACTATTTCTAGGGAGAGAGAGAGGAGTGTTAGAAAAATGGAGAAAGAAGCATAGAAAGAGTCAAACAAAGAAAAATACAATTAGAGAGAGATTTAGAGCCCCACTTGAGTGTGACGCTCTCTTGTTTACTAATGCTGCCCTGTTTGTTGTGGTTGTAAAGTCTGAGCCTCATCATGCTTGGAGAACAGCAAAAAGAGGGGAAGAGCACATGGGGTGGGGAGGTGTAGATGGGTTAGAGACGTATGGCGAAAGTATTAAAGGGGTAAAGACAATTATATGAGTTTTTTAGTCTGAGCCAAATAAAGAGCTTTAATGTGAATGTTTGATGGAAGATTCCTGCAGGAACCGAGCAGCTCGCCGTCTCTCATCCACGCACGGCTCATGAGTGGAGGAGAATACTGATTGTGTTCTGACTGATTGACTCTAAAAGTGTCGGATGATGGAGCTGTGGAACATTAAGAGGTTTTTCACTTTGCAGTTTAGGGGTTTATATCATCGGGGAAATGTCTCTAAGAGCCAATAACATGTAAAGTGCTCTCTCAATGTATTCAAAGTTGTCCCTCCGCCCCTCTCGGAGGTGATGTGACAAACTGAGCGTTATACGGCCTCCCCCGAGTCAGGAGGAAATGGGCCACACTGAGGAGCGCAATTACTTCACCTGTGAATAAATCTGTGCTTTCTAAAAAATATCCCACCCCGTAGCTAGGAGTTAACAATTAGTTTGAAGTCTATTCTAGTGCCATCAGTCACAGAATTAAATCAAATACTGTATTTAAAATGTCTAAAAGAAAATGAAATTTTGACCATGTGTACAATTGTCATGTATAAACAGCTTCAGCATGGTCATGTCTTAGTTGAAGGGACTTTTGTACATAGTCATTTTATTTTTGTGCGTGTGGTGGTAGTGGCTAGCTTACTTAGATCAGTGCTAAATTGGCAATGTAATTATAGAAAATGTCATAATGATTCATGATTGGATGAATTATCTTGTTTGTGGCAAAAACATTGAGCCCCTTTGTCATTGTGCTTTAGGTAAACATTTTATGAGCAAAATTCCACACAACCTAATGTACGATCACATCCTGCCAACCTGTGGTAAAGCAGAGGTACTGCAGGTTGTGCAGCAGTATTTTTATGGCGTGAGGCAGCCATTCAGCTGCTCATGTCCTTGCAGAGTGGATGCGTTTGTGTTTTCACATTGCACAAAGTGTCGGGAAATGAGACAGCGGTGAATATGTTCCATTCCCCTCTGTGACAGGCGGGATAATTGGCTTTCAGTCACATTCCCTCAGTGGGAGAAGCAGGTGCTTTTAGGGCCGTGGTTTCATAAAGTGCCGTGTCACATCTGCTGGAGAGGACACATGGTTATTAGAAATAAATCATGCACGGGGACAACAATGTGACAAGATGGATTTCAGTATCTTAAATCTCTTTCCCGAAGGATTCCATATTCAGAATTTTATAGGCGCTAAATTGGAAAGTCCTATGCATTTTATTTCAGCATTTGGTGCATTTTTAAAATGTTAAATTTTAAGGACCTCAATTATTGATCCATTATTAATCCGTATTTATGTGTCGGATGGATCTACAGATCAACCTATAGAGCTGCATATCAACCTATGGACCAACACATCTACCCATGGATCTACATTACAATTCTCCTTTAGCAGACGCTTTTCTCCAAAGCTACGTACATATGAGAATTTCAACAAGACAAGTAAAGATCTATTCAAAAGAACAACAACAGTAAACGCCATAGAGCTCAGGTTCTGTCCCAAGGGACCTCGGTGCTTCGAGGTAGTGCTACAAGGCAGTGCAAGGAGTGCATATATGTAAAGGGGGTTTTTTTCGGTTGTTTTTTTTTTATATATACATCAATACAGTTCATCATGTGAGAGGGTGTTCCCTAAAGAGTTGGTTCTTCAGTCTTTTCTTGAAGATAAAGAGGGACTCTGCAGAGTGAAGGGAGTTTGGTTACTCGTTCCACCACCGAAGAACCACAGAGGAGAAGAGTCTAGCTAGTGATTTAGGGTCTACATGACTACCTATGGAGCCCAACGCGTTGTGTCAAATCAAAAAGCAATTAAAGTATATATCATTATAAGTAATGAAATTCTCAAATACTGCAGTATGTACTCATGAATTCACAGGAATCTGTTGAAGCTTTAGAAATTAGTAATGCAGTAATGCCCTCATGGCTGCCTCCATCCGTCAAGAAAATAAAAACTATTGATTTAAATAAATTTAAAAAAAAAAACCAAAACAGCGACCACGAATGTTCATTTGCAAATACTTGAACACCAGCAGCAGGTCTGTCTTCTTAAAACAAACATCTCAACAGCAACAGAAACCAAACATAATGATTCACTCTCTGTGTTCACAGTTTACTCTCCTTCTAAACGCACCGATCATGTAAAAAGAAAGTGTGTGAAATCAGACATTGTGAGCACTCTGACTTATTGCTTTCTGACCTTTGGTGGCATTTGGAAAGGGCACAGACACGTGCTGCATACACATATGCAGATTGATAACCTAACGTCATACTGCTGTGATTGAGATCATTTGCTCTCTCCCTTAATGATGCAATATCAGCACTTAACAAGACAGTCCCTTTATCTGTGACTAAAACGCATAATTTACATTTAATGTGAACACCTTATCACAAAAAGAGGGAAGAGAGAAAACAAAAGGTCTTATTCAAAAAAAATGCGACCTGCATGAGACCTTAAACAGAAAATAAAATCTTTTTTTGGACTGGGTGAATTTTTTAATGTGACTAAAACACCTCTGATGTTTCTGTCATTATGTCAACTCCAGTTTGCTAAGCACTGGAGAAGCGGAGATAATTCTTCACTTTTGTTGTTTTTATAAAAGTCTAAATTTAACACCAATTTTCCACGGTGTTTTCGTTGCAAAAGTAATTCAAAAGTAAATCCAAACAGCATTTTTCATGAATGTTACTGTTACTCCTTAATCTTTATTCACACTGCTAACACCGTAACAGCACCAAAAATTATGGATGTGCACTAACTATATCATATTGATTTGTTTGGGAATCTGAACAAGTGACATCATCTAATTGCATTTTGAATGGAATTACGAGAGCGGTGTTATTACCTCCTATTACCATTAGATCTCATTAGGGAAAGTGAAAACAATAAGGAGAATTGCTTTATATCAATTATTTTCCCAAAAAACGTGTCATGAACAAGTAGCAATTTGTTTTTTTAATTGATGTAGTGAACTGCAGTGATTATAGCTCTTGATAACAGAGACAAGCAGCATGCATACATATTAGCTACACCCTGCTTACTGTGAAAAAGTAAATGGATGTATAAGTTTAGTATTGTAACCTGATTTCACTATAAACTCATGTTTCCATAATGTGTTTGAATAAGCAAGGATATGCAAAACCCTTTGCTACTTGTGACAGCTGAACAAGATAAAGTGTTGTTTTGTGTGTAAATCAGGAGTTCTTCAGTTGATATGATAGGCCTGTCATTATTGATTATGTTGAAAACTAAAGCTACTGATCATTCTGATTAATAATTGAGTAGTGTATATCAGTACATGTGTATACTCTTTAACATGAGTATGTGTCCATCAGTCTGTTTGTCAGTTACACAGACATCAAGGTTACGATAAAACTACAACTCACCAATCCTAACTAATTATAACCTGCCAAGTGGATATAGATGTCATCGTGCCAATTTAATTTATGAGTCATGTGATGATGTGTTCCATTCTCATTGGTCATTAACTGGTAGTGCAGGAGGAGACAGCATGTAATGGATGGATTTTAGATGAAGCTTCATAATGATTCACATACACAAAAAAACGAAGGAATAATTGCAAAAGTACACAGCTTTGTTTCTCTTTCTACTGGACATAGATCAAAAACTCTTGAAACAACAAAACAGATAAAGAAAAAAAAGATACTTTATTGATCCTCGAAGGGAAATTATTTTTCTGCATTTAATCCATTCTAACTATGAGGAGCAGTGGGCAGCATGCACATGCAAACACACACACACACTGTGCGCCCGGAGAACAACTCCCAATCTTCCACCTTGCTTTGGTCTAAGGACAATGCCAATACCAATACCGGCATCGGAAATGCACCGGTCTGATAACATGCCATTTTACTTCACTTTGCTGAGCTCACTGTAGGACTAAAATAATGCACGTTGCCCAGACCAGAGTTGGTCCAAAAAGTTTACACCGGTATCGGATAGGTACTCGGTATCAGCCGATTCCCATTGCCCTGGTATCTCAATCAGTATCGAAAAGGAAAAATGTATCAGAACATCTCCAGAAGAAACCCATGCAGACATGGGGATAACATGCAAACTCCACACAGGAAAGTGTGGAGGTCGACCCTGGGATTCAAACTCACGACCTTCAGTGCTAACCATTATGTCACCGTGCTGCCTACATACATTCTACAATATCTCAGAAACACGGAAACCCCCCAGCCCAAACGTGATGCTGACAAGAATTAACATTTTTCACCCTCACTTCTCTGTCCATTCACCCCCATGACACGAGGGACAGAGGGGGAGGGAGAGAGAGGAATAAGCCTCTTTCTCCCTCTCCATCTGTACCAGGCAGAGTTGTGACAATTCAATCTGTTGAGCATCTTCTCACATGAATTATGGATGAACAGTGCAGTCTCAGATGTGGAGGGGATTTATGTTGATGGAGCAGCCCTTTGCTTTAGAACTCCTTCTGCTCGTGTCACAGGCTCAGTGTGGATTTGAAAGAAGCTGCCAGAAATCAAGGTAATTTACAGAGTATTAACGTAGAAGAAATGTTGGCATCATCATTTCTATAGCCCAATTTCTCTAAATGTAATTGGATGAAGTAAGAGGGTTTTACTTTATTTTTCTTTCACCAAAGTTGGTTAATCAATGCATGGAATTGATTTAGCAGAATTTAGCTTCTTTTAAATAGAAATCCAACACACATTCTGTTATGCAAAAGTATAAGAACAGTATAAGCCATAAAGGTCCAAATAAAGTGGATAAAATAAGATGAGGCCATTTGTACAAGTAGGTCTGTTTACTTATAATACTTCAAGCTTCATGAAGTAATTTCTGACCACTCGGTGTGGGGGCCTGTCTATTTGTACATCCAGCAGACACAGAACGTTATGAACATCTCTGTCAGAGCCTATTGGCTACTGACAACTTTTTCAGCTTGACTTGACTGGTCTGACCCTGTTTACTTTATTTTTGCATTTATTAAACTTACTTTCGTCCATTAATTTTTGGGTGTGATGAGAGCCTTGAGACTCAGCTGCTACATGCTGAGTATGCATGCTGCAAAACCAAACCAATACCACTGACAAAAATACCACTGGATACAAACACCTCAAACTTTTTCCTGCAACATTTATGTTGTAAATTACTTGGTAAATAGAGATGCCGGTGAAATGTTGACAGACTCATTTTAAAAATGTATACATATGGGAATGAATGAATTTATTTGATGATATAAAACATCATAGTGCTCTGCAGTCATTACATGGGTAAATCACGGAGGATAATAAAACGCAATGAATCCAGATGGGCTATTTCCACTGTGGTCCTCTACAATAATATATTACAAACACAACATAAGACAATAGTAACAATAAGATGACAAATTACAACAATACAATCAAAATACAGGTAGGAGGCAGCGTAGTAGCTAAGTTGATATGATCATGTGATTTGACGTGCAAATGTGTCCATCTGAAATTCACTGGGTTCACTGTTGCTTTGTAATTTCAGACCCTACTATGCTTGGTCTGTCCACTCCTTAACCACTTGTTGTTCCTGGCCCTACCTGGTTCCTGACTGTGGCAGGTTTGGACATTACACTTGCCATCTGTGGTACATTTTTTCTACACTCAGTAACAGTTTTTCTTCTACTCCTGATCTTGTTTTTGATTTGTGCTTGTGGGTCCTTAGGCTCGATCGTGTCAAAATTAATTTAACAAGTGTAATTTCCATCGTTGAAACAGCAACATGGATCAACAAGGGTCCACTTAAAGCATACAGATCTGGTAAGTGAGTGCCAAAAATCTCCAGAATGGTACGATTTGTAAAAAAAAAACTTACTATAAATGGCCTGAAAATCATGCTTTAACCATTTATTTTTGATAAGATATATTGCTGCAGGGGTAATCCAGACTGTGTTCTGTCCCACAGCAGTCACAGACATTTTGCAGCTGAACAGCTGAAATTAATGAATGTATATCAACTGTTTTATTCACATTTCATATACAGTAGATGGCCGTGTGAGTCCCTGAAAAGTCATTATAGCAATATACAGCAAATTTTGTCAGGCAACCATTTTCTGAGGTTTCAGGGGCGACCTTTAAAGCTGCTAGTTGACCTCCTTGTGCCTTCCTTTGTCTCGCTGATATTCTAATAAACAGTAATGTTGAAAAAGATTTTGTCCCACTGTTCTGTGAAAATCTCATTTGGCTTGGCTGACAGTTATGTGCAAGTGAAGGAATAATGGCTTAGAGCGAATGTCCCACTTTTTGATTTCAGAACGGTGGAATTGAATGACCAGTCAAGTGTGTCACTCATCAGTGTGACCCTCCGCTCTCAATTCCTTTCCCCTGACATTTGAGCAAAAGAGAAAGAATATCAGCTGAGAGCAACAATGAATTTCTCATTTTCTAATTTCAATTCGTCTGTATTCTTGAGGGCAAATTTGCAGGAAATTGTAATCTACATCCAGAAACAAAGTTGAAATTGGATGCATTGATGTTATCTTTGAGAACAACAATTAAAAGCCAGTTAATCATGTTTGGGGATAAGATGTGTGTTATTCATTGTTCTGTATTTCAAAAAGGTACAATGCAGTACGCTATCGATCTCCACTGAGAAAGCGCGATCCTTTGAACAGGTTAATTACTAACGTACCACGCAACGCAGCCCTGTCTTTCCTGTCTGTCTCTCTACTGTTACTATCACGATAAGGCAGAAAATGCCAATAAATAATAATTATGGAATAAAAAAAAGCAAGGGTACCAATGTAAAATACTCATTGCTGAACATTGGACGTAAGTTGAATCTTCAGGCCAGGCAGTACCAAATCCCATCTTTTGGTGTGTACCACCTGTTGTGGCTCTGACACCACTGCAGCTGAGTGATGGAGAAGCATGTTTACCTTCACTGAAGCAGCATAACTTTTCAAGAACCAATTTTTCAAGGTAAGAAAGAAAGAAGAGAATGTAATAAAAGTTTAAGTCTTGGTAGTTCATAAAATGAAATTAGCTCCAATATGCTCCAATGTTAGTTTCACATTAATTTCTCCGTGTTTCAGTTCTCTCACAGCCCCCATTGTTGGTAGATTTTAGTTGAATAAATGTCATGTAACAGTATTCTAATCCTCCAATGCATTAACAGAATTAAAAGACTGACAAGTCAATACTAATTGTACATTATACTTGTTGACTCGTTGACATTAACGTTCGCCTAGGTTGCCTGTCCGACATGAACTCAGCACCAACTACGGTCTATCATACTGGTCTATACTGAATCTGCCATAATTTTGAATTAAATAATCACATTTATTTTTATTTAAGATTTCAGATTCTTTTTTTTTATCTTGTGCCTCCTAGGGACTTCATGCACTTCAAAAATGTATTATTCAAATATTTTGTATTCTATGTTTTTATAATACATTTTCATGTGACTAGATAAGTCAGAACGAATTTCACAAGGACTCCATGTTTTTGACAGGTGAGGTGAAGCAGATGCACAAGGTGGAAAGTCAGGTGGTTGAAAGCAAAGCTGGCTACTCTGACATAGCCGACACACCCAACATAATTCAACAGCTGTCCAAAGCCTTCGTTACAATCACTCAGCGGACATCTTTGACATTTGGTGGCATGATACAAGATGAGCTGACTGCAATAGATGATTCTGGAATACAAAACAAAAAAATATTTGGTCTGTCCCATGGCAGTGGAAACACTGCTACCTTTTGTTGTTTGGAACCAGTTTGCAGGATGTTCTTGACAATGAGAGAACGCGTCCGCAATCCAAGCAGACAGAGGACATTTCAGTTTCTTTCCTGCTGACTCATTTTTATCAGTGAGATTCTTGCTATGAACACATAATGAACCTGTTGTAATCTTTTTTTTTCATATGAGTTCAAAACATTTTAAGCATCAAACAATTACCTCGTTGCTTTGGAGTTAGAAATAATTGCCGAATTACACAGCACATGGATGCAGAAGGAGAACTATTAATGATACAACAAAACAGACACATTACATATTTGACAGTATCAAACCTAAGGCTTTAACTTAGGTCCCTCACAAAAAAAGTTTGACATTCTACCAACTCTCCAGGCTCTGACAGAAAGCTGATGCTCACATACTTTTAGTTCGATACTTTTGACAAATTTCTGCTGTTTGTCTCCTATTTGTTTTTGCATTCTGAAAGTGCCTGTGCACACCAATGGCCGTGACAGCTGAAAAACATGATTTCTCAGTGGAGTTTGTGTGGATAAAAAGGCAAAGTACTATGTGTGTGTGCTGCTTTCTTCTGTTTACTGAATGGAAAACAAGATGAAGTTTGAGGAGGTTTTGTGAAAGTCACTCACTGTTAGCACTCAAGAGAAGGGGGTAGGGATGATGCATCTCAGGAGGAAAGGGACAGGTGGATTTGTTGGAGAGTGTTTACTCTCAGGAATCCTTGTGCATACAGACTATGCGTTACACTGAGCATGGGCACGTCTGTTGTCAACAGCCTTGACATTTTGAAGAAAAAAAGAGCAACATTGTTGATTTTTCTATTATTTTGTAACATGTTGTCTGTATATTATTGACAAGTGATAGTATTGATGCTCCAAGAGAATAGCTCAAGTGCCATACTGGGCATCGCCACTACAAACTGCAGCACAGGCTGTTATGCTAAATGCTACAACTTTACAGACAAGGCTCTCCCAACTGGAGACCACAGCTTCACGGGCTAACCCACATAGCCGACAGAGGCCTGTTTACATCATGGTGTCGAGATGTCATGGTGGGGGGATCATCTCTGTCATGGCCATGACCATTTCCTGAGGCAATTGTTCCTGTGGCTGCATTTGAACACCCAAGCTTGAGCGCTAAATGTACAACAACCTGAAGTGATTTATTCACCAACCATAATCTTCACCTGATTGAACTGAACACTGTATTTTTGCATGGATCTGTACATAGGGCATATATCATCCTCACAAAGGATACATATACACTATCAGTCCTCAGGAAAAAAATCTATCAGACGTCGGTAACTTCAGGTAAAACTGTCTCACTATCACTACTAACACTATTTGTGAAAAATAAGTTAAGCTTATCATATCCAGCTAGAACAGTGATTCATGTGCAGGATATGATTATGGTAGACATGACAATTTGAAAGACGTGGTGTGATGAAAAACCCTTACAGAATTTTGTTTCCAGCATGGCCCAATGTTCAAGGACGTTTTCAGAAACATTGAATCGCTGCATGATACAGCATCCACCAAAAGGGGGCAGCATTTGACAGTGTTGACCATGTCAGCTTTGCGCTGATTTTCGTGGTACATTTTCATCCATTTTGATCAATTTTTTCCAGGTTGATGGTTAATGTTTTGTTTCCAGCTGAGCCTAGTCGCGGCACTTGGTGCAAAGCCTTTTGCAAGGACTACAAAATGGCTCTGATCTTATGAGGAAAGGCTTAATTTGTACAAAATGTACATGAGCAACTAAAAATGTTTTTACATATTGAAAATATATAATTCCCTGGGGAATTTATGACCACTGTGAAGAAGGTTTAAATTTATGATGAAACTGAGGTCATGTGCTGAGACTGTGTTTCTTAGCTATACATTTCTTGATGTGGCAGATGTTACTGTTTCTACGTGTTAGGTTTACCTGTGAGCTGTTACAGGAGGAAAAGGTCGAATGTGTTCAGCTATTAATCTTGTAACTTACAAGTGAACTTAATAAAGTTCTCCGTGTGAAGCGGAAGATTGGTGCTGAGTCACATTACTGGTGGTTGTTGTGATTTCTGTCTGCACAGTAGTTTTTGTTTGTAGCTTTGAACTAAGTGGTTTTCATGACATTGTCTGAGTTGTCAAACTAGCGAAGAATCCTGACACCATAGCCTTATGTTTACTTTCTTTAGTACTGAATTTATTGGTGCCCGACCGGCTCAGATTTTGACCAACATAAGACGTGATGAGTCTGCCTCTGGTTATGGAGGAGTATCTGTCTACTTGGACTGCTGGTAATCAAGAAACTCAGATAAGAAAACAGCCTGCACATGGAAGGAGGACGGATGATGCAAAGCACAACAGCAACACATTCAGTAGGAACAGATCGAGTGTATGTGCGAGTGAGTGTGTGTGAGATTGTGTTTGTGCGTTTTATTACCTTAACCTTGACAGTGATTTAAAGAGAGGGAAAGTAAATAAGGTAATTCTTTCTCTCTTCCTTTCTCTCTCTCTCTTACACACACACATAAACATATGCATGTGTTCACAGTACCAATGCGAGTAATCGTTTAAAGAAGGAGCAGCAGTGGTCAGAATAGTCTGTCATCAGCATAACAAAGGTGAGACAGTCTGTTAGAACGCCAAGGTTAAACCATGAACCCTGAATCTGCACTGAAGGCAAAGGCATATCAAAGTATCTCTCTCTCTATTTTCTGTGCGTGCGTGCGTGCGTTTGTCTGTGAGATCTTGGCTCACAGTGAGACACAAGACATATTGTGTTGTTAATGACAATACCAATATATTTGTTCTGTGGTAAAACTTATGATGTGGTTGTGTTTATATCATGGTGTCAAGATATTGCGGTGGCCTCCAGACTCTGCATTTCAACTTAAAAAACCGGAAAATATGAAACACTCCACATCGTTTACATAAATAATGTAATATAACTTTTTTTCAGATCAGAGTCAGAATAATCTGAGCCTTAACACTAACAGACGGATTTTTGCACATATGTATGCTTTTGGAATATTTTTATATATTTGTCTACTCAGTGTGACTATTAAGGAAATATGCATTTATATCATCCTGAAAAAAAAATAAAAATCACACTTTCAGTCCTGGAAAGAAACCGTGCAGCTTCTGCCAGAAGTCGCACAGATCTTCTTTCCTGAAGATCACACAGCAAAAATATTTGAAGCGCTTTAAGCAGATATTGAGAGTGATTGGAAGAAATCGCAGAGGTAAAATGTCCTCACTGATGCCAACGTTGGTAAAATACTCAGAGAGCTGAAATCACAGGTGTGATAAATACGAACATAAATCATTTAAAGTTTGTGATGTGCCCTGTGAATGCTAATCCCACCCCTGTGACTAAATACACACACACACACACACACACACACACACAACACTATTGCATTGCTTAATACTATCATGCCTAATTTTTAAAACATTGAATAATGAATAATTACCCCGATGTTCATGTTATTTAAAGCCTTAGTTTAATCTTCAGTTCAATGTGCTCAGACTATTACAGTCCCAAGTTTCACTCCACACTGCAGAGGGCACTGTGTGTCAAGGAGGAAACTCGGAAACTCTCTGTGTCTTGCCCTCTCTCTCTTTTTCTCGCTCTCTCTCTCTGACACACACAGAGCTAGAATATGTGAGTAACTTTTGCAATTATCAGCCATCACATGAAACGACCATTAATTAAGTGTGCGTTAAAGTTAATTAGTCCCCCATTTTGTAATACGCTACCACCCTCTGTATTTATCTCTCCTAACTTTTAGCTGAATTTGTTCCTTCATTAAAGCTGAATCTTCATCACAGTCTGTCAGAGATGTTGTGATGCTTGTCAATTAATGATTTCTTGGTTAGTGGGAGACTGCGTCTCTGCGTCTCACTATGACACCTCTGATGTTCTCTCAGTGCGTCCATCGAGCTATGCCCTGAATATTAACCAAGCAGAAAAGTGGAGAGAGTTTATGGCAGCATTGAGCTTCATCCTTGTGATGGTGGCAATTAGTAAAATAGTAGCAGGCGATACAATTCAAAAAGGAAATTAATGCTGTCCTCTGTGTGTTTTCTGCTTTGGCATATCAGACTCTTAAAGGCTCCATTGTGTGACAGCTACACTGTGGTGAGAGCAGAACAGTCAACTGGCATCATAAAGCCCACGTATACAAACCTAAAGGACAAATTACAGCAATGATGATGCCAATAAAATGTGTGATATAAGAGGGATCAGTGTTTGTGCATGTGTGTGTGTAGGGCGATTAAAGATTCAGGATGCTGAAAAGGGCTAAAGGCTTTGGGAGTAAACTCTGAAGAAGAAATCTGTTTGTACTGCACCACTTGTAGAAGAGTTGGACAGCTCCTGGTAACCCTTCCCCAGTAAACATGGCAGGAAACCTGTGGTGCCACACTCATACGCTAGGAAGGACCACAAAGGTGAAGGAATACACACCATAAACTGAAGCCAATTTCCAGGGTAGTGCAGGTCATTGATTCAGACCAGGCTTTCTTCAGTTACAATGGTAATTTTATCACCTTTTGTGCTACAAGACAACACCCTACTTTTATTCTGGCAAAATAGACGAGGCCTGAACCAAAAAGCACTTTGTTATATAAAGGAACACAAGCGATACAATCTCCTGCACCTCCGTGTTTTGCTAGTTTCCTCCCAAAAGCATTGGAAAGCTCTGCTTTCCCACTCTACCATTTACAATACACCACCTTCTACTGAGCACTCAAACGTGGTACAGTCTACAGTATGTGCATGAGTGTGTGTTTGTGTGTGTGATAGGTCTCCTGATGGTGGCTGTTGCTTATCAAACCGCAGCTCATCCAGGTTTTTCTAACTTTGCCCAAAATTTGAATCTTGACAAAGACAGCTTCAGGCTTGAAGTCGTCCCTAAAGATGGATGACATGTGTGACACTGCATCTACATTTATCTGCTGTCTACGTGTCTCATCCTTCTGGCACAGAGCCATTGTTCACGATGAAGACAGAAACGCCCCACTGGTGCCCTTCATGTCTTAATTTTAATCCCTGTTGACATTCTAACAATGTCAGAAGGAATTAAACTGCTTAAAGCTAATTTCACATGCAAACGCTGACAGTGCCCTTGTTATGAAGACCATTTCCATTAAATTCAGCTGTTGGCAGCCATCATGCTTGCTTGGAAGTTCTCATATACTTCTGTAAGTTTTGTTCTGGAAACATTATGGAAATGTATTTACTCATTGAAGATATCTTGGACTGTTGAGAAGTGGGCTGGTATGATATGAATGTGACAGCAGTTAGTACAAGTTTGAGGTTCACCGCAGTGTGTTCACATGCACTCATTGTATATTTAAATCTGCATAATGTGTATACAGAAATGCATAATATCATAGCATGTTGTGACATAACTATGAGGCAAATCCCTCCATTGAAGAAATGCACACAAAGGTTAGTCCGACTGTTATGTTTCCATGTCGAAGTAAATCAATTTACAATGATATAACCTCAGCCTGTTACGTAGAATATACATCTATTTATGTTGATTGTGTGTTTAAATGATTACGTAAGGGGAAAAAAACACAAGTGAAACTATGAAAACACTGTAACATAAAGATAACACAAAAATATCCATATAGTGAAATCTTATTTGGACATATAGAACAAGAGCCAAATGAGTCGCCAACATTTCGTAACGGACCAAGATCAATTCCCTCTACAGGGACAAGCTCCGAGACAATTTCTATGTGTGCAAGATTAATATTTCATTGACAAAGATTGATGTCCAGTAATTGTTAAAGTGTATGAAATGAACTACTTTCCCTCTCCCTCCCTCCCTCTCACTCTTGCTCTCTCTCTCTCTCTCCCTCGCTGCCTCTCTCCCTCTCTCTCCCTCTCAGACCCAGAATACATTGGGGGGTATTCTATGCGCCATCTGGGAAAGTCTTGGAACCGAAAGGGAGAGCTAAAAAACAAAGCACGAGCAAAGGACATCTGGGCTACTAAAAGTGACAGCCCATTCTGGATATATTTGGCAGTGATTGACCATGTCTGTAGTCTGTGCATTTAACACCCAACGATCCAAAGAACGGGTGCAAAAGAATCTAAAAGTTACTGTATATAATGTTCCTTGTCAATAAAGGTTAAGCTTCACAATGGTAGGATTTGCTTGCTATGTGGTGTGCCCCTCCTGGAGTCCGGTGATCCTTCAGGAGTTTACTTGACAAAGAGCAGACGTTCTAGCACACTGCTGAGTTAATGTAGTGTCCAGTTTAATTTCCTGGTTGTTCACTTGGTGTGGTTATGACAGCTTTTCTGAGGGTTCATTTCCCACCACTGTTTGTTTTCTGTGATGCGTTAAATGGTTTATGTACACACAGAGATGAAAGATGATACAATGGGAGTCTTCTACTGTTCAAAATGTTTTACTTTTGTTCCCCGTGTTTCTCTTTGAAACAGTGAGAACAATGGTGTGATCTATTGAACACCTGATACAACATTGATTCAACTTTTACTCTGCACCACAGTTCACACTAGAGTTTTAACTTTTGTTACATCCTCTCTTTTATTTTGGGATTGGATGGCCTTACAAAACAATGAAGTAAGCTCAGCAAACTGTGAAATGTAGAAAGTATTCCAAAACTTAATTATCATGTTGTCATTTCAATAAAAAATACTGTTCTGAATACTTTCTTTTTTATCTTGACAAATAATGGACCAATCAGTTGGAACACATTGTGTTCAATCATTGCACAGCACCTGGTGGGTCGGACCACGTCAGGCTGAGGCAAACTCAAAAATTGTGTGTAGAATTTTGCAGCGTCAGCACTACCTAGCTAGTTTTGCAACAACATATGCTACTACACAGTCAGCTTTTATATGTGTAACCATATGTTTTACTATAAAACATATATAAAGTAATGCTAGGTCCATAAGTCGTCATTTGTGTATTTGTAATTTTTGTTATCACCGTCAAATCATTACATAAGGTGGGTTCCGAACAAGATGCAAATGAGCAAACTGATCCACTGGTAGAGTTGCCATGTTGTCACATGAAAAGCATGCAGGGAAAACTTCAACCTCTGTGCACGTGTATGTGTCTCTACAATCCTGTACAAGACAAATTCATTCAACATCAGCTACAGTGATCTGAGGTCTGTGGTTAAGTCGTGATGACCACATATGACAAGAAGTAGCCTAGTCTGCACAGAATAATAATAATCACTTTGTGGGGCAAAGTAATACAACTACTACTACATTTTTATTTAATGGTTGTCAAACGGGCTAATTTGTGTATTACTGCCACCTACCGGAGCCGTGAGTGGATCAAGAGTCTGGCTATAAACTTGGTCTTTCTTTGAAAAAAAAATGTATGGGTCTAAAACAAACAAGAATATTCATTTTGGGTCAAACTGCCCTGCACTAATATAAAGGTAACTTAATATTCAAATATGCAAGTGATCTAAACCCTCTTGTCGGCCTTGGTGCCTTCATGGAAGCCTGATTTACAGTGTTCAACCGAGCTGTTAAAAGACAGGAGTGAACTTCCTACCATCCTCTCATGGCTCTGTCCAATAGCAGAGAACACTGCACAGGTTTGAGGGAGCTGATGGAGAAATGGTTTGATATTGCCAACACTGTAAAAGTCGGTCGTGCTCTCTGGATACCACGTGCTCTGAATTAGTTTGTGAAAATTTCAATTGATACAACCCCAGGCCTTGATGACACGCAAACAAGGGTAAGGAAGATTACCACTTATTTCAAAACCAGCACGACAGTGAAAGAGACAGTGGAACAAGTGCAGATATCAACGGGTCATCCAGCCATTAAATTGATCAGGGAGGTGGAAACGCACGTAATATTTGTACGAGCAGGAAGCAGCTGTAGCTCTGAATACATTTTTGGCACTGATGAGTACTCGAGTAAGAAGCCACAGCACAGCATGAAAATTCTGTCTCCCATTCAAGTGGCCACCGTGAACAAAGGGAGTTGAGCTCAAAAACCTGTCTACCAATCTGCCGGCTGAGATAGTACAAAGCCAATAGCAAAGCAACCCGGACAAAATCTAAAGAAAATGACAAATCGTCAGAAACCGAAACCGTGAGGCTTAATGCATTCACAATCTCGCTGGATCCAAGAGTCAAAACACTTCCACAGGTCAACAAACACAGAAATTGAGATGTTTGAAAGCAGAATAACAAGCCTTGGTGAAAAATATTCAGATTATACAGGCACACGTGCACAGCATCACGCAATCCGCAGCATCTTTCATAGCTCGCCTCATTTCACGCCGTATCAGGGAATAATTACAATTGTTTTAGGGAGGAACCCCACTGTTCATGCAATGAAATACACCTTGTTACATTGGGTACAAGTACAAAATTACAATTCGGATATTTTTGCGGACAAACTAGCCAGATCTATAATGGAACTAGAAGTATGTAGTAGTAACAAACGTAATTATGACCAACATAATGTTACACAGCTTCACTTTTAATTTATTCATGTGTTTACTGGTGTTCAATCTGAATGTTGGTAGGTGCAATAAAAATGCTTGGAAAACAGGTGTTTGATTGCACCATTGTACACTTGTGATGCTTGTGGCAATTTTTCTGCACACACATCTCTTCCGATGTCACATCTTGGCATCTCGGTTATCAGCAAAAAATACGAGATCCCTGCTGGTAATTACGACTTTGGATGATTGTTCATGTGCACAGAACTGGATATTATCGTTTCCAACAGCACGTGAAGGCATGTCAACAACAACAACAGATGTCTAGAATAAAACTCAGTACATTACAGGGATACAGAGCCGATTTTACAAAACGTAATGATTTTCGGGAAAATTGTTTGAATCACTTTATCACCTTTTTGAAAGCAGAAAATATTGAAAATCACGCCAAGCAAAATGTCTTTACAAACTTTCAGTCCTCATAAGTGTAGCTAAATAAACCCACAGAGAGCATTCTGTAATTGACTTTCCTCAGATTTCTTTTTTTGCTCCCCAGGCAGCAGAATAAATCAATTCTCTGATTACAGCTATGTGGTCATAAATAAACACAGCTAATCTGCAGCAATAAACATTAATTCAGCCTCGCTTTATTCTGTTTGGGGGAAATCTGCTTTGTTCCAAACTGTGTAATTTAGAGCTTATCCACAAAATGAGCTATTGTGAAAAAATTTTCCACTGTTATTACGTTTTGAAGAAGAAGATAAATTCTGCCTCATGGAACAGATTGTTATGCTGTGTGTGTGTGTGTGTTTGTGTGTGTGTGTCAGCAGCAAGTTTCAAGTAGTATACAGACAGTGATCGAATTGAATCAGACCAAACCAAGTAGGTATAAAAAGCACTAAAAACGCAATTACTTGCTAACATGTAAACTAAAATGAACTTGAGCCACATGTCTGTTGCCTGCCTGTTTTCAATGCATTTCTGCCTTTAAGTAGCTAAAAATTGTTTATTCTGATAACTTAGAAATTCTAACCTTCTTATTAGTGATTTTTGGTGTCCCAGGATGGCGGAATGGTACAGACGATTTCCCAGAGGTTTTCACGGAGTGGTGAAATTGGTATGGGTCGACAAACTCATAAAGTACCAATGTTTGTGTGTGCTGTGATGGTGGTCTCCAATCACCTGAGGCTTAGGTCACATTGCAGCCAGGACAGATGGCTGCAGACTACAGCACTTTGCACAGCAGTAATTTGTCTTTCCGCCATGACACATGAAAGCTAAAACTCAGACTCTGCTGCATCCTGCACGGACAACCATGGTCGCAGACTAAAAATGACTAAAACCAATGAATGCTGCTTATAAAACGTAATTATTAGACTGTATTTTAGACTTTTTTTTCCCAGGAAAATTTTATTTTGTTCACCAATTACGAGAAATACTTTTGCAAGAATGTGTGGGGGATTTTCTCCAGCACTATCTGCTCTGTGTCAGGTTGTACACAAAACCAAATTCCTAAGGCTCCGTTTGGTTTTGCAATAAAAACTTTATGGTACATGTCAGATTTGACAGGACTCTTAAATTACTGAGCTGGGTTGGGATGAAAATTTCAGGTCTGACTGGAGCTATTGCTCTTGTTTCCTGGCCTGAGTTATCTGTGTCTCCTTCCTTTGATGCCTCTTCCTCTTCGTCTCTTGCCACCTGCTCGCAGCCCATTTCAGTGTAAAAGGGCCCAGAGGACTCTCAGGCTGGCTCTCTGCCTCCCTGACCTGGATAATATGCGGCTCTTTTAATAACAACTAATGAAACTTTCCAGCTTGCCACTTAGCATTGATCTCCCTCCATGTCTCTCTCCCTACTCTGACTCTCTGCCCTTCTTGGTTATTCTACCTTACTTTCCTCATTTTAATTCTTTATCCATTTCAATTTATTCTCTCTCGGTCTCTCTCTGTGTCTCTCTGAGGAGTTGGGGCAATCTATAGATGGTAATTATCTTCCTCTCAGGCCTGTCTGACACACACACACACACACACACCCCTATTGTTACCTGTCATTGCTGAATGACAGAAAATGAATCTATCCTGCCCGTCAGGGTTGATGTGACGAAGTACCACCCACCTGTCACAAAGCCACCACTCTGTCTTCACTTTCACCCATCAGATGGACCTCCCCTCCACCCCCTCATGCTCTGGTGGTTTCTGCCTCATGATGATGGGCCCACTTCTAGTCCTGAAATGTTTCTATTCTCTGGCTCGTCAGCATTTCAGTCTGTCCCTTTAATCACTCCGAGTTAACATATTAAAGATGTGCCATGCGGCCTGTTTTAATGTTGATGTGATATTGTTTAATATTAGACACTAAACTTATTTTGCATAATTTTTAAGCGTTTCTATGGTTCTCTCTCTCCAGTTGACAAATCTGTCAATAATATAAAGCATCATGTTGAGACATTCTCCCCATAGAACTACAAAACCAAAAAAAAATTTCTATTCAGCTCTGCCACTTCTGTCTGGTTTCAAGCTCCCTATATCTTGTTAAACTGGGCTGATAGTGTACAATTCTAAACCCATTTGATCGTATGCAAAACACAGAAGTGGGGTGGGTGTTTGATTAGTTGCCCACAATTTGAAGTGATCAGATGGATGTCTAGCGTGTTAGAAATGTGAGTTAGCTGACAAGAACAGTTACAGAGAGAGAGAGAAAGAGAATGGGTGAAGGGGCACCTGCACCGTGGCTTGGCTTGTTGACCAGACCAGACCAGATCAGTGTGTGTTTAATACTATGACAAGGTTTAAGCTTGTACAGTGTCTAATTTTAAACTCAGCTTATTCTTTCACTCAGCACCAAACACAACATATGGGGTCTTCTTGTATTTTGTGAGTTATAATTCTAGATAAATTTTATGCCAAATTTGCAAAATAAAACTAACTTTCATCATACAAAATCCTTATATTTTGATCTATATATCCAGACTCTACTGTAGTCCATTTGGGTGTTTTCATCCAGAAATTCATCATTGCTGTATGGCACCTGCATTGGCCCTATCAAGAACACACAAACATGAAACATGAAAAGTGATGCACTGCTACAAATGAACACTTCAAGCCATCAAAGTGTTCATTTGGCCCATTGGCTCGTCTCTACGTGGATGCGAACAGCTGATTTGTTAAAAGAAAAGTACCCAGAGCCAACAGTAACGGAACCATAAGTAGATTTCACAGGAATTAGAAGTAAATGGCTTTGTTCAGCAATCAAGTCTCTGTTTAAATCCCTTTATAATTTGTTCATATTTACCTCCATTTTGTTTTTGTCTTATCACACATTCTAATTGCTTTAAATTCTCCACAATAAAATATTCCGAGCTTGAAAAGTTTTGCTTAATTGAAATGTAGACAGTGTATAAATGTGCATCTGGGCTTTTTCTGCTGGTGCCGCCTGATAAGAGAAGTGAGAAATAAACAGAATACATTGTTATTTATCTGGCGGACCTCGCAGCATCCTTAACCTACTCCTCATTTTAATACTTCCTCTTCTGCATGTAGAGAATTTTGCTTTGCATTTCATGCTTCAGCAAGCTGCACAAAGCAACCAAAATTTCTTCTTCACCCCTCTGCACCAAACACCTCCGCCCATCTACTCTGACAAGTTTATCTTTACACACCGTACTCCATTTATCCTTCCTCTTTTCTTCTCCCTCTTTTCTTCCCCTCTGCACTTCTTACTCCATCCCAGGTTTAAGAGCCACACATGGAATGCTGCTTTACAGTGTGACGGCAGAGCCTTAAGAGGATCTGTAATATATACTGAATCTCTCTCTGACTCTATTAAAAAAAAAGTCTTTATTTGTATTTTCACACAAAATGAAATGAGTTCTGTACACAGATTTTTGTGGGTGGGGAAAACTGGAGGACCTTGAGGAAACCAACGCAGACATTAGTAGAACATGCAAACTCCACACAGAAAGGAACATGGTCAGCCTGGAATTCAAACCCAGGACCTTCTTGCTATGAGTGCTAATCTCTGTTCCACGGTGTCGCCACAGTATTAACCCTGTGAGCTGCATATTCACTGCATGTGCTGGCTTGGGCAAACTAAATCCTTGAGGGTGAGAGACCGAGATGGGGGGAGAATGGGAGGAAGCAATGGTAGGTACTGCTTAAACTGGCTTATAGAATCCTTGTAGCCGCCCTTTTTTAATGACATTTGCAAAGAAGCAGCTTGAAATCACATCAGAGCCTGGGCCCTGGGGTGAGGGATGGTGGTGCATGATGTAGTTCACAGGAGCCCTGGAATGTTAGAAGAGCTGAGGCATTCAGGGACAAAAACAGCCTCCTTATAAAGGAATTTGAGGAGCCAGCATGTACTGCTTGGATGGTAATTTTATTAAAATGGGAAGAGCAGCTCTGCCTAAATTCAACATGAACTTTATGAGACACTAAACATTTTTACAAGAAATTCACCTGGGTGTTTGCTTTATTCGCCTTTTTTGCCTGTTGCCTTTAATCTTCCTGCAGTCAATACAGTTTGACATCATCCACGTCCTTGTACTGTAATAACCCAGCAGAATTAAGCCTGCTATTTTCTAATTAACAGTGAATAATAAGCCTCCATCTGCAAACATACAGCCCACAGTCACTAAAAGACACTGAAAAAACCTTCAAAAAGTAGACTTAGTAAGCACGCATAACTTGGCAAACTATTGCTGGAATGAATCAAACCATATTAAAACGTGTGGCTTGTGGCTTGTTCTAATTCCCTTCTCCTGTTGGTCTGGACACAGCTATCAAACCAAGACTGATCTCACAAGGTGGTCTGAGCTGGTTCTAAATAAACTCTGGAGCGATTCCTTTGTGGTGTTTATATCATCCAGACTATTTCCACAATGCAGTGCAAACTGTTAATTGACAATGAATTGGATTGTGTTGTGTGTGGCTAACACTAAACTATGCATGCAGTAAAGTTTACGTTACAGAAGACCCGACCCGGGCATTGTACAGCCCACAGGCCGCTTCCAGCCCGCATAATAGTTCTGTCTGGCCTGAGAGATCAAAGACAAACCACACCATTTATAAAGCTATGTGTCATGAGTGTGCTTCCTCCTGTTACAGTTGATTGACGTGAATGAAGTCTAAGTGTCATCTGCTGAGGTGACTGAGGCATGGCTGGTTGATTTTCATTTTGTTTGTGCAACAATTGATAGAGATATAAACTGGCGTCACCTGCTACAAAAGAGCGCTAAAAAGTGACGGTTGATGGCAACTGTGTTTAATAAGTCCTGAACTGTTACGTATTTACATGAGCAGTAAAGCTGTTTGCTTAGTTTGCAACAAACATGTAAAAGCCTACCACTTGCGCTGTCACACAAAACATGCAGAGAAATACAGAAATCTGTCCAATTTTTGCATTGAGAGTAATATATGCATGTGTGTAGCCTATAGGTCAGCAGATGTTCTGCTGGTTTGGATTTTCTTTCTTCAGGTATTCTTGGCTGTTAATCAACTAACAGTTCTTGTCAAAGAAAAAGCAGCAATACAGGATGGGTTTTATCCATGAATGCATCCAAGATGTTTTGCTGCTTTGTATTACTTGTAGTAGTATTTTCAAAGACTCCTGCATAATTTCATTTTAATATAATAAATGCTGAAGAATATGAGTAAGTGCACAGTATATTTTCTATAACTTAATCTAGTGATTAAATTCGAGTTACGGCGTGACAAAATTAATTTGGCCCCCGACAACAATCTTGGTTTCTCATGACGCCCCCTAGGAAAAATAATTGCCCATCCCTGCACTAGACGCTTGCCAGATATTGGTCCTACACTCCACCAGGTTAGTAATCATGTATGTAGTGTTGAGGCCTATATAGACGTATACATGTGTACATGCACAGAATCATTATTATTATTTTTTCCAACACACACTTATGAAATTCTAGGCCGATACCAATATTTAGAATAACAATCTGGCCGACAACCAATACCGATCATTTTTAAAATTTGGCTTTTATTGTTATTTATTCTCCCTTTTGTGTCAAGGAAAGAAAGAAATCCTCTTTATAAAACCTCATGTCATGGAGAAAATAAGCTGAGGACGCAGTCGGCACTGCAGGATAGCGCATATGCCGCAAAATTAAGGCGACACAATAGATCAATATCAGCTGACTGGCACCTTATTTGCTGATGTGCCGATGCCAGTCAACAACATGCATATTGGCAGATACCAATGTTGAGCCGATAAATTGGTGCATCCCTAATACATCCCTAATACATCCCTAATAATACACACAATTATTATTTTTTATTTTAGCCTGGTTTTTAGAATCTAATTCGTCTATCTATTTATTATTTATTCATCATTTATTTCATCTCTTGTGAATTATTTATTTATTTATTTATATATTTTGCAGCTACTTGATTTATCCTTTTATTCTCTTCTCTCCCTTCTTCATTTTTATTCTTTCTTTTAATTTTTAATCTATCTCTGGTGTTTCCTCATTATAAATGTGTGAGTCTTATGATAGTGTTTCCTCAGTTGTTCAGTTCCTGTTTTTATTGAGTCCCTTACAACATAACTGTTTATTGTTTTGTACGTGAATGTGTGTGTGCATTATGTGAATGCATGTACGTGTAAGGGGGGTACTTCGTGCTGCATTGTCTTTGCATGAGAAGTGATATACAAATAAAGTCTGATTGATTGATTGATTGATTGATTGATACATTCTGTGAAAAGGTGGTCATGTACCCAGGTTACTTTGCATGAACACTACGTTGAAGGTTAGCATGTTTCTACTGTACATATATTTGAGGACAGAGTGCCCTGTAGGATCATCAGCCTGGGTGCAGAGATGAGAGAGTGAACTGCAGAACAATGAGGATCAATCCTCATTTCTTATATGACTCTGCTCTTCTGCCAGATGAAATGACCTTCATCAGTGCAAATCCAATTTCAGTCGCAAAGATTTTCATTTTCATTCTGATTGACATTGCCGGAGCAGAAAGGAGAATGAGACTAAATTCTTTTTATTTGCGTGTCCTGACATTTTACTGTGCTGCTTCGTTACTGAATAGCAGCATTCTGTCTGGAAAAGACAGTGTGGTAGACAAATACGCTTTCTTTATATAAATTGCACATGAATTTACACATTTAATTATCAAACAAGTATCTCTCTGTCTAAAGGTTTCATTCAAATTATTTTTCACACTATTTATTTAATGAATTAATATTCGTCAAATTTGTAATTTATTTAAATTCCTGTATGTGTAGTACCTTACAATTGATTGATTAAAATTACGCTTTGATTGTATGAATATTCAAGGTCCATAGGTCCATATATATAGTTATATCTAGAGAGAGAGAGAGTTATAAATGTGCGTGATTTTTCTTGAGAGTAGGTTAAAATGATATGAATGTTATAGCATATTGCTTCTGCCTGTGCCTTTAAAGTCACTACTTGATATACAGACTGTTTTGTTTATACTGTCTACATTGTTATATACGTGTACGATATTGTTTTGTATGAATACTGTTTATACATTATTTTGTGAGTGATGACTCAATAAAAAATTACTACTACGACAACTAAATCTTAAAGACTGGAGAGCAGCTTGCATTGAATTGACAAATTTTTACAGACTGAAGGTGGTGCAGTGGTGGTGGTGGTGATGGTGAGAGGAAAGTTATGATATTTGTCAAAGAGCTTTGTGTAAACCAGGTCTTATCAATATCTAATAAATATGAGCTTTTGTATGTTAACAGGTTTTGTTTTACTGAATGACTGCAGCTTGGATTCACAGGTGTCGACTGTTTACTGAAATCGGACGTCCCTCTCCCATCAAAATAGTGTTCCAAACACAATGAAGCGAAAAATGCCACATTACAGTGTGACAGAGTGAATTGGACATAAACAAATCAAAGGATTCACTCAGTGGTTCCACCGTTGCAATCGAGCTATAGTTATGGCTCGAGTTAGCCACAGAGAGTGATTATGTTATTGTCCCAGTATACAAAAGCCGGGGAAGAATCTGTCTACTTTGTCTTGACTCCGGTACAGCTGGCTGCAATCAGACTTTCTTCCGTTGACCTTTTGCATCACATACCGAAACATTGCGAGCAAGCATGTAGTGTGTCTGATGAACGGCAGATTTGAAGACTAAAGAAGAAACTGTTAAAGAAAAATTGACAAGTTTACGGTGCTGTACATTTGGCACATTCTCTCAGCTCTACTTTTGTTGCAAATTAGATTGTTCCAACTAATCGACAGATTATATGAAAGCAAAATTTTCTCTGTGCAGACCAATGCTTTAAATGAATAAACACTTTAAATTGATCTGAAACAATGTGTAATCCCATTTAGGTCATTCACACAAAAAGGCATTCTAGATTGAAGCAAGGTTTTTGGCAGATTGGTTAATGATTACAGCATTCTAAAATATCTGTTTATGTAGAAAACTATTTTGGGGTAATAAAAAAACCTGATAAAACATTATATAGCATTGGAATTGTTACATCTTTGGATATGCTGTGCCCAAGGACAAACTAAAATGTGTTGATGTACTATAAAATAGGCATAGTTAGGTGTAGTTTGTCATTCTCGAGTTGCTGCATTTTAAACCAATGTGTACATTATTTTACATGTTAAATACAGAAATGTAGTCTGAAATTGACCAGCAGAAATACAGCACGTGTGCCTTGTTTACCCCATGTTGTAAAATTGTCAAGGATAAAACAATTAAGTCATGACCTCATTTTCATTGTGGTCTTTATTCAGTTCACGCCTCTTGCCCTCTCTTAACTAAGGCAAGTCGCACGTACAACTGAGCCAAGAACAAAGTACAAATGGATTAAATGTATTAAATTGTGCTGTAGAAGAAGCTCACGGTCTTACACGCCTGTTCGAACAGAAGGTTATTTAACTCCTTAAGCTGGGAAAGCACAAAGTTTGTCTCCTCATTCGTCCAGAAATGTGTGGTTTTTGTCGTAGCACCTGCAGTGATGAGATGTATTGTACACTTTTCCACCTCCTTGTAAGAGATCGTAGTGGGACAACTCTGACCTACTGAACGTGCCCAGAACACCTCGGCCAATTTTTGCCTGCCTGAAGCATATACATGGCTAAGGAATTCAACCCCCACCTGCATTATCTAGGTATGTTAGTCCAAATCCACCCCAAAAAAATCAACTTAGTGAATACAGGGGACGGCGTGGCGTCGGGGGTAAGGGTGATCACCCGGTGACTGAAGAGTTGCTTGTTCGATCCCCCGCTCCTCCATATCTTGAGCAAGACCCTAACCCCGAGCAAGCAAGTGAGCCTTGCATGGTTACCTCGGCTGTCGGTGTGTGAATGTATGTATGAATGTGAGGCAAACATCGTAAAGCACTTTGGATAAAAGCGCTATAGAAATGCAGACCATTTACCATTTTCAGTCAGACAGATATTTACATTTATTTAGCCCCACTAAAATAGCAAATCAACATTTTCATACACCATGTAAACCAACTGACACCATGTAAACCAACTGACTGGTGAAACTCCCCAGCCAAGTGTCTTCATCCAAGACGTTTTAAGAATCACAGCTTGATATTCGTGCAGAGTAAATGACCTTCTGATGAGAACCCACAGCGAACTGATTGTTACATGGTTCAGATCAGATTCACATGGAGAGGCCAAAACAAGAGACTGACAATGTCTGTGAAACTTGTGTCTCTTCCCTGAAAAGAGTCTGCCAACCCTTCTCTTAGTGACTAACCCTAGAACCACAACAAAAGGCTGTGACCATGTGGGCTCTCCACTGAGCCTGCGCAATGTGGAATAAAAAATAATCTTATTTCTACACATATTTGCAATTTGAACTTCAATTAGTCTAAATATAAAGGCAGCTAGGAGCAAAAACAATTTTATTTACACAGAACTATTCACTAAATACCAACATACAAGTTAACTACCCTGAACACATCAAAAATCTTCACAGTCAGAAACACGTGAATCTTTTAGCCACTGAAAATATAATCTAATCTAATATATAATAATGTACTTTGTTTGTACCCAAACAAAATGCAGCACCACAATGTATGACTCAAATACTAAGCTGAGCTTCTTCCCTAAGGTGTGCAGTCCTTTCCAATCTACGCTGCTATACTTTCCCTCAGCAGCCATACAGCCACTAACAACCTTGGAGCGCTGCAGGCTGCCTCACTTTTTCATTTTAGAGCACCCAGTCTGTCCTCTTTGTTTTATTGTTTTATTTCGCGCCTCTACAGAAAGGAACCCTTTGCCCTCCTGCAACCTGAGCTGCTTGACCACATTGAGAGCGCTTGTCACTCGAGCCAGAACCAACAGAGCTGAGTGCACTCTTCAGAGCTTCTAAATAATCTGCACACGTTCTATTTTTACCCCAATTCAATACTCAAAATTCACTGATTAATTCACACGCTTACATAAGAGAGAGATAAAAAAAAGAATCTAAATAAAAACAGACCGAATTGACCCATTAACCCCAGGCATTACTAATCATTCTCTGCCATTCCATCAGTATATTTTTAATCATTGCTGCATTAACCAATGTTGTTCTTATGAAATGATTACAATCAGCACGGGACAGGAAAAAGTTGACTGTGACTCCTCAAAACTCCCAATCCACCAGAGTCCACAGTCTCCTGAGTTGCCGTAACCAACAGCAACCATGACACAACACAGTCAAACTTTATTCCACACTCCATTTGTGAAACCTGTTTAGATTTATCCACACTGCCTCAGTGTACATATGAAGAATGAATGGTACGGAAATATGGAAAAATTTGTCTCCTTAAATCATTCAGTAAGTATTTTATTTTTCAACACGGGTTAAGATTAATCTTTGGCTCCACACATGATGCCTGTTGAGCTGCTGGTGACATAATTTGACAGGCCTCTTTCATCTGTAAATTCTTAATTCAGATCTGTACTTTTGTAATAGTAACTAGTCTTAAATGTAAAAAATGTGCATCTCTCAAAATGTACCTTGTGAATACTGCATACAAATAAGCAACAACATATAATACAGTGACGTGATGTTTACAGTAGAAGCAGTTGTGTTGAAATGTGCAGCTGGGGTAAATGAGGTTGAGGTTGCAGTCCTGGTCCAGAGAGGATCCAGAAGGGACTCAGCCAGAGGCTGTGCAGGGTAATGGCAGTGGTACGTTATCAGTGTAAAATTAAAGGAGAATGTTGAGAAAAACCTCTTGCACATTACATTTCATCAGCTGTTATCAGCTCCACCGGTTTGACACCAAACCCTTCTTTCGGGCTGTGACTGTTCTTTTGTCTTTGCCTGAACTGTCTGAAGTACATGCAGCCAAATGTGTAATGTGTCACGCTATCCTTCCAACTAATTACTTACTTAAATTACAAGATAAAAAATTATGTGTGCTTATGAAAATTTTTATTGAAGGAAGGTGGAGGTAAGTTGGAAACATACTGTAAGTGGTGGAATATAGCCAACTGATGTATTTTGGATCATCAAGCAAGCAGCATCAAACTTAGACTATTGGTGATTACCTGTGCCCTTCGATGACAGGGCTGTTTTTATTTTCCATACTCAACAAAAGGATTGTTACTTGCAGCATCGGATAAAATTGCTGATGACTTATGACTGATACACCTCGGTTTTGTCACCGACAGCTGCTGAAAGACTTCAGTACAATCACTTGGTGGACATCTCAGCCATTTACTGGCAGAATATGATTCGAGCTGACAGACAACAGATTCTTCAGTAATGACATTTCTGACCCGGCAGCACTTCCTGTTGGACAGGCGGGCGGCATGGTTTAGGTGGTAGGGTGGTCGCCTAGTGATTGAAGGGTTGCCGGTTTTATCCCCGCCCATCCATGTCGAAGGTCCCTGAGCAAGACCCTAACCCTGAATTGCCTTGCATGTTTACCTTGGCTGTCGGTGAGTGAATGTGTGAATGAATGGGTGAATGAGAGGCAAACATTGTACAGCGCTTTGGATAAAAGCGCTATAGAAATGCCGTTCATTTCATTTACAGGCTGCCTCCGGGCAAGTCCAATGGAGAAACATTGACCTCCAAATGTGTCCTTTAAAGAACACAAAATGACTGCCATGATTATTAGAAATCACAAGGAATAACACACAGAACAATAAACTAAAATACCTTGGGAGGTAAAAGAGCAGCAGACTATTTGCCTTGCTGGTACAGTAACTTAAACATTTCACCTCATGTTTCAATCATTACACTTCCTCTGCAGGGCTGAGGACTCTCCTCATCGATCATATTCAGAAAGACATATTAGCTTATGTTTTTGAGCCGTGCCTCAGTATGAATTATTCTACGGGCCGTTCATTATCCTGCCTAAATGTAGAGAATGAATCCATGTGTATAGATCAGCTTGGTTGTCCTTCTCTAAGGAGCTGGGAAAGCTCTCAGAATAATTGAATTGTGGTTTTACTGAGTCAGGCCTCTTGCTGTCTCACTGTATCAAGTACAAAGACAAGTACGCAAGTCTGCCATGATCGATTTAGAGACAAGTTGCTTCAGTGTGCAAATGATACAAACTAAAGATTGGACAGGATGGTAGGTAAACGGAAAATAAACTTCTACTTGTGTATATACTGCGAAACATCGGAAAGATCTGGTATCCTGGTCAAGAGCAAAAGCAGAAGCAAAGCTATATGCCATGACCTGGGGAGAACATGGGGTCGGCACGGATACATTACTTAAATACGCTGTCAAGTGTCAAAATACTTTGTCCACATTTAACCACATTTTAGAAAGCCTGACCATCCCCACAAACACAGTCAGGGGGAGGTCTGAAGACCAAAGACTAAATATTTTTCACTGAGAACTCAATGTATGGATGCAATGAGGATTTGGCATTATTCAAATTTTAACAACCATGAACACCCTAGCCTGATTCAGTATCATTTCTACAGAGTTACAAAGCCAAATTATATCTGTAGCTAATATTTTACAAAAACTATGGTCACCAAATCAAGTCAATTAAAGTCAATTAAAAGGATATAACTGATGTTGCAGTTATTCCTTGACTAGCACACAACATGCTCCCTCTTTTTTTGACCTTTGGTTAAATTTCAGACTGGCCCTTATTCATCAACTGCGTTCACATGAATTTGGTTGTATTCTGTGCCTACGAAAAAATTCATGCCATTTGAGGGATTTTTTTAAGTGAATTATGCAGAAACGGTGTGCGTTAGCGGATATTTCTGTGCAATGGTGTGAGGGCGTTAATACATTAATGACTATTTCTTTCAATCTATGTTTTTTTATATCTTTGCAGCTGGACAGAGAAGCAATGAGAAAAACCTTCATGAGAACATAAAATCACAGTGCGTTCCTGCACAATTGAGCATTTGGAGAGCTGTGTATTCTAAGTTGTATAGTCTAAAATTCCACAGATTTTAACTTTATATCCTGCTTGTGTAAGCCTAAATTTCTGGATGGTTTAGACTACTCAATTCCATTATGGTCATGCATCTGTTGGCATGTCTCCCAGTGGTTCCGTGCTGTCCATCGGCATCATGCCACCGTGGACACTGGCCACAGGAGCACATTGCTGGTCGCAGCTGTGATCACGAGTCGCATGAAACTACTTGCCTTGTTTCTTTCCTGGAAGAAACTGGGTAACAGAGACATTTTTCTTCTAGTTTGAGGTGAAACCACTTTTTTAAAAATCATCACGTGCAATCCTAGTGCATGTAATGCACAGGTGCAAATAAAATACGGCCTCTAGTTGTTTATTCTCCCAATACCTCCACTGGCATGAGAAATTACTTCAAACAATGGAGATTTTATATTTTCTTCCTCTCGCAGCCTTAATATGGCATTCAGCTTGAAGTACCCTTAAAAGCCGTGAGTTTGATTGGACAATGAAAATAATTGTCCAATCTGCAGATGGCCAGCCAAGCTCCGCCTGAGCGGAGAGACCACACTGATGTCCACACAGGCTGTTGCTCGTTACATTCACAAACCTCACTCATTTACTCTCAGATGACACGAACAGACACGTCGATCGGTTATGATGTATATTTCATGCTCTGCTGGCTCTCTGTGCAGATGCTACCTCCATGCCTGACTTAAACATTCATACTGAGGGATCTATTTACATCTCAAGGAAGCCTACAATGTCCACGTGTACAGGGAGGAGATTATCTTTTTTCAACTTCATTATCTCCCTTCCTGTGTCTGATCCAGCTTTACCATCATCCGTACCTTTCTACATCTGTTCTCACTGATTTAGATACATCTTGTGCGCTAAGGAAAATAATTGTGGTCTTCATAATGAAAACGCACAATGAACCAAATCTCCATTTAGCTCTGCATCTTCAAGGGCAAAACACAAACTTGATGAGCTTTACAGACTCGGCAGAGATAAATGAAGCAGAAAAAGGCCATCTGTGGCCAAATAAAGCTGATGAGGGCGCTGGACAAAAACTGTTAAAAGGTGTTTATGGGGAAGAAACGTCGACAGCTCACAGAGTCAATCCCTCACAGCTTAACTACAGCGCATCACAATGACAAGCCTTATGAGGATTATTCGATAAATAAAGAGAGTCAAGTGAACAGACAGCAAAATCGCATCATTAATGAAATTTTACCACCAGCATAAAAAGCTTAAACCATTGTCAATTACAGTTGTATTTTACAGTAACAAAGTTCCTAATCTTTGTGGATTAGTCGTTCTGCATGCATAGCGCTACCTGTCATCAAGAAGAGCAGGTAGTGAGTTAGGTTGGATTGGCCAATGGCAGCACTTTGGAAACAAACACAGTGAAATGTTGTTCTAATAGAGACTGGGTGGGCGATTTTTGCACTGATGGCTCCCTAGTCAGGATGACACAACATAAAATTTGGATTCCTATTTATTATATTTTACTCTATCAGAAACAGGTGTCGCTGTAATTTAGTCAGCTACAGTGAAGATTACAAAACATTTGTACAGAAATTATACAAACAAGACATCGCTTGTCTTCGATTCCACTGGTGTATGAAGAAGAATGTGAAGATATTTGTTCGTCTCCTGTCCGCTATTTGATATGCAATGTCACACTTTCACACACATTGCACGCTTTGATGAATTTCAAAGTAGGAATAACGTACAAAGACATATGACAGCCATTAACATGGTGGAATTATATTATTGGTTGTGAGTTCTGAAGCGTCACTGGTACCCCAACATCACAGACACAAACATCCGAAAAAAGCATGGATGACTTGCCACCACACAGGCCAGTCCAGGAATCCTGGTCGGGGGATGGGTGTCAGTTCAGGAGTAATTTTGTTTATTTTTAGCCTATGCCTCTTTAAATGGAAGATCAAAGCAAAAGAGGTTCTAGCTCGCTGTACGTTATCAGAGCCAAAGGAGCTCACTGAATTTGTGAACAGACAGACAACTGAAAACCTGCCCCAGGATGAGGACAGTCGGGATCTCGTGTCTATCACTATTAATTTCGCATATCTACAACTTACAGTAATTTGTGGCCATAGCTCAATTATCTTGTTCCCTCGCATTGGCCACGAGGGCCATATGGTTTGGATTTATTCTTTCCTGGAGGCTTGCTGAACTGTATTCTCATTCATTTCACCACCCCTACCTCCAAGGCAGCTACAATCTGTATTCCCAGACATACATGTGTAGCTCAGACGCTGACGGGCTCTGTTCAGATGGATGGGTTTCCCATCGCCTGGCTGTAAATCCTCCATGTGTGAAATTGTCTGTGCTTAAAGAAGCCATTGGCTGCGGTGAAGGAGCTGTGACAGACTGTGGTGTCTAAGAAATACACATCAGTCAAATCTTTACATTTTCATTACACTAACAAAGCATCAATGTTTTTACAATCCAATGATTTTTTGCAACTCTAAATTAACTACTCGACAACAAAGCATTTGTCATGGCATACATCGTGTTTATTATACGGGGAATCAATTGGGTCTGGACCATCGCAAAAATATCTTCTCACCTGTTTTAGGGTTCACTTTTTCCAAAAATCATGATTGAACTAATTTTAAATGACCAGCAATCGGTTTGAATATACAATACGTTCAAATACGCAACCCCCGCCCACCCATCATTAATTTTAACTTATAATAACTAATTAATGACAAGAATGTTATTTTGTTATTCTAATTGTTTCTTTACTTCCCTTACTTTCTCGTTATGTTGAAACATCACATTCTACTAGCAGTTAAGTGTTTACACTCTAGCAGCCTACCACTCTCATTTCTTGACACTCGCCGTCTTACAGTTTTAAAGATTTGTTCTCCTGGAATAAGACAGCTGCTTTTTACAAAGATAACAAACCGCCTTGTTTTATTTGTTACGTTGTAGAAACTAAATACTTCCGTATAAATAAACTTCTTCTCAGGAGCTTTGAGGTCATGGTAGTCCACTAAGAACAGCTTAGCTTGCTAGTGCGCTTCATGTTGTCATCGCAGACAACATATAACAAGTAGTTGAATTTACACACTCAGAAATTACAGGTCAGATAAATAGGTCGAGCGCATTGTGAATTTTTAGAGCGCCCTCTGCTGGCAAGGCAAACTGTTGCACTTATAGACCGCAAATGCTGATTTTGAACGTGTTAACACAGCTCAAATATTTTTCCTATACATATATTAAAATTTTTAATGAAAAGTGACAGCCCTAAAGTGGACTGCAACTGACCATGTGTTCTGGTCCGCACCCAAACATAATTTGGTGCTTTCTCATGGGTCCAAATGGATCACAAGTGGAGGATGGACCAGGGTGCAATTCAGGCTAAATACCACACAAAGTGACCAAAGATCAATGAACGCAAGCTCGTGGGAGATGTAAGGACAAATCTTTATACGTCAACAAACTCCCAACGTGACTCATCTTTATCAATGTATTAAAGAGTGCTAACAAGACAACAAGGCAAAACAACACAAAGTTCCATTTTCCTGTCAAAAATCTGAGTTTTCCATAAATATTTCTCCTCATACAGGTGTTAGAGTTTCTAAGTGATCCTGAAGGACAAAGCTGCTGGTGATTATTGCTTCTTGGTGGTGAGTTGGAGGAAATCACCTCATTTGCACTGCAAGTGACAATATTTCTACCAGGAGTTAACTTCTTCAATTCGTTCTTTGATCATCTTGGATCAGTCAACGATTCAAGGAAAGCCAGAAGTTAGGATGGATCCACAGGGCTTCACTATAACGTCTGCTAATAAACTCTGTTTGACTTCCCAAGTCTTTCTTCCTCCTACTATTTTCACAGTTCTCTGATCTCTCTCCATGTTTCCCACTCTCGTCTCCATCGATCCCTCCCATCTCTACCTCCCAAATCTATCATTGCTCGTCTGATCCCCTTATTTTCCACTCCCTCAAAAACGAAAGTGGAAGTTGAACCTATGATGACACTGGACACAAGCATGAAGAGAAGACTTGTATTGTAACGCACATACACAAAACATGTTTACCGTGTGTTGTGGAGCGCTGCGTGGCAGCTCTTTGGTCCCATCCCTAGGTTTCCAGCAGAACGGTGATGTAGTAGTTAGCATTCAGTAATATGGTCATGAGTTCGAATCCCGCGGTCAACCTCCACACCTTTATGTGTGGAATTTGCAATTTGAATTTGTTCTCCCATTGTCTGCCTGGGTTTCCTCCAGGTGCTTTGTTTTCTCCACCATTAAAAACATGTGCCTTAGGCTAATCACTCTTGCAATTGCCCTTGACCAAGGCAAGGTGGAAGATCTGGTGTTGATCCCCGGGCGCTAGTGTGTGTGTGTGCGTGTGTTTGTATGTGTATGCTGCAATATCGAGAATAGCATCTGTTTTTCTTTGTTTCCTGACAATGTCACAGAACAACTGGAAAACTTTATCAATTTAACAATTAAGTCCTTCAAGTTAACTTAACTTAACTCTGTCCATCTCTCTGTCCATAGCACAGCAGCAGTGTAAGCAGCGTAGAGACCAAAGTCTATGCTCCATGTACTCACTTCAAGTTCTCATGGGTTTTAATATGTGATTTACATTTGCTCCGTCTTCTCTGTTGTTTTCGCTCAATATACTAAGGCATTAACACACAGTGACATGCATACAAACAATCCAGCTGTGTTATGGTGAGTGGTGTAGCAGCATTTGAGCCAGCAGCTGTACTTGCAGCCTGCTGACTGACATTTTGTTTAATAATGTCTAAGTGTTCTATGAGCAGATTTGGGCCAGCTGCTGCCGCTGGGCTGCTGCTGGTTTCTTCCTGTGGGTTTTTGTGGTATATTGTGATATTTATAGTCCCGTTAGTTAGCACAAGCTGTTGTGTCTGTTAGCTTCAAGACAACACACACTTGGCACGGTGGCCTTCAGTGGAATTGAACCTGAGAGCTCTGGGTTACGGGATGGTTTCTTGGTGTTGCTTGTTGTTTTCAGGAAAAAAAAAAAAATACATCTGTGTCCCTTTGTCTTTTACAGTCAGTTAGTATAAGCGATATGAATCCAACTGGATCGTTCAGTAATGATGGAAATTTTCTTGCTGGAGTACAGAAACATTCAAATATTTTGTACATCACTCCGTCAGCACCATCGCAATGAGATGATGGTGGCAACTGCAAATTTGTTGTCCTGCTGCCTCATGATTGACAAAAGATCCTATCTGAATATGACTTTATAAAAAACACATTCATATGAGAGGGATCCATATCCATATCCAGATTCATAATGTAGCAATCCAGATACAGATAGTACTGATCCAGATCCAATGACAGTCACGATACACTGATTGTTTTAATTGCCTTACACATGATGTGCAGACATACATGATGTTACAGACATCAAGTATACAGTGCAACACCTGAATAAAATCTGACACAAAATAAATAAGTGCATAACAACATTTGCATCATTAAACAATATAAACACTAAAACTTAAACACTTTGCCTTCTCTACCAGATTTCTTGTACATGCAAGTGCACACACACACACATACACACACACAAAATCACATCTAGCCCAGAGAGTAAAGACATTTAATAAAAAAATGTAATCTAAATGCACACAGTCAGCTTTGCCAAGGTCTTAAACCAAAGAAAATATTCCTTCATCAGGAGTAGCATTATTATTATATGTGGCAAAGGCTAATGTAAGGTAAATGTAACAGTGGACACAAGAGCACACTATGTACACCACATATACTTATTTATTACGAGGCAATACATGATGTCAGGGTATATTTGCAGCTGCGACTCGTCTGTATGTTCTATCCGTATTTGTGCATTCATAAGTTCAGGGTTCTGGTTTGAGGGTTGGCTGTATCTCTTTTGTCTCTGCTACAATGCTCCAATCCATCCATCCATCCACCTATTATCTATACTGTTTATCCATGTTAGGGTCGCAGTGGGGCTGGAGCCTATCCCAGATGTTACTGGTCTAAAGGCAGAAGACACCATAGACAGGTCGCCTTAAGAACTTTAAAACGATGATCCTGATCCTCATTAAAACCTACTGTATAATTCATTGACCCAAAACCAACCTCTACACAAAATGTTTCCATAACCTTTCGAGTTATCTTGTTGACACACACACACACACACACACACAAACACAAACACACACAGAGAAAAAGCATTAGCTCCTTGTCAGAGATATTAATACATTTAGAGTAAATGTTTGAACTGTTTGACTTTTGATGGTTTTGTTCTTGTTTGTCTATGGTTTTTAAGTGGATATTTTGTTTAAAGAAAAACCCTTAATTTGAACGTGCACATAAACACAAGCAATGGGTACACAGCACAGCTTCATTAAATGTGTGTTGCTTTAATGGCACCTGCTTTGTTCCAGATGTCACCCTGAAGATCTTTAAAGCGAACTCCTACCACAGCGCTGATGATTTGCACGTTAGCAGTGTTAAAATTCTGCAGCGCTGAGATTTGACAGTTTAATTACTGTAATCTAAAGATGCATTGTAGCTTAATCTCTGTCATGGTTGTGATCTGCATTCAGTGCCAGAAGGAAATGGCAGCGCTGCAAATCACAACAGGCCTCCTGGCAGCTGTCCTTGTCCAGGCTTTTTGATTTGGTGCTCCAAGACCAGAGGCACTCATTCAAAAAGCTCTAATGGAGAGGAGCAACGAGCGCCTGGGTGTTACTTACAGTGATTTACAGCCATGATAATCACATAGATCAGAGTCCTTCAGCCTGTTTGTCCTGGCTAAGACAAAGAGCCTCCAAATGACAGTCCAATGGTGAAATGATTCATCAATTAGCTGATCGACTGAAAATGAATCACGCGTTTAATTTCATCATAAAATAATTTAAGTCGTTCATCCAGTAAAGGTTATAAACATGTTCAGGTTGCTGCATTCACTTGATGATTTGTGACTTTTCCTGGATATTATTATTGGAAATGTTTCCATGCTCAAACAAAATTAGATCTTTTTTCTTAATTGAAAGTCCAGCCCCACCACAACCGTAACATAGAGAGAGAGAGACTGAGAGAGAGACTGAGAGAGAGAGAGAGACTGGGAGACAGAGAGACAATTATAAAAATAACAATGTTACAGCACAGGTCAGTTGTGTTATTATTTGTGAACAGATGATGCCTCCTGGATTATGTAAAACCGTCCTTTATGTAAAAAATTTTCAAATGTGTGATGAT
>OMNV01027083.1:0-47957 GCA_900303265.1 Brotula barbata | reverse complement strand
TTGGTCTGGGGCTTGTTTGTTTTCTTGTACTATTGTTTCTCTGTCCAGCGGTACTGTTGACTGAGAGGATGATTCTGTGGTAAATCGATTCTCCTCGGTCAATGTGGACTGGCTGTTACCATGTCCTTTCTTTGACTTTCTTTTGGTTGGTGAAATCTTGCATTCTTGCAAAGGGACAGTTTCAGTTAATGGTATGACAAACTCCAAAGCTGAAGCAGACTTCACACTGTCAGGTCTTTTCCCCTTAGCTTCAGGTTCCTTTGTTCTATCATGAGCAGTAAATGGCTCAGAAACTTTGGGAAGTTCAGAAGACTTTGACTCTTTTTTGGTTGATGTGAGTTGTGTTCCATCAACAACAGTGGATTCTGTTTTCTCCCTGAGGCTTAAGGATGACTTCTGACTTTCATTAATTTCCCCTTTCTGTGCTGGCTCTGACTTAACAAGTTTCCCTGGAGATTCTTGTTTGTTATAGGAAAGACTTTTTGTCTTGGGTGGTAAATCCTTGCTCCCTGCTTGTTCTTTGTCAGTGGATGTTGGTGTGGAGATTTCTTTAACTTCAACCTCGGTCTTCATCTCTTTCTGCTTCTTCTCCACAACCTCCTTCCTCGTCTGGTCTTTCTTTTCCTCCTCCAATTCCTGTTCTTCTCCACGCTTTAGTTTTGCATCTATTGTGACTCCAACCTCGGGCACATCAAGCACCAGGTATCGACTCTGATTTTCTGGTGTGTTCTCCATTAACTCGGTTATATAATCTGCCCTGGGTGGTGTATCGGTAGACTGCAAGACAGGAAGTCTTTCTGGCTGATGTGCTGATGTGTCTGCGGTTTTCTACTTGATGTCTGTTCGTGTTTTGAAATAGTTTGGTCTGGGGCGTGTTTGTCTTCTTGTACTATTGTTTCTCTGTCCAGTGGTACTGTTGACTGAGAGGATGATTCTGTGGTAAATCGATTCTCCTCGGTCAATGTGGACTGGCTGTTACCATGTCCTTTCTTTGACTTTCTTTTGGTTGGTGAAATCTTGCATTCTTGCAAAGGGACAGTTTCAGTTAATGGTGTGACAAACTCCAAAGTTGAAGCAGTCTTCACACTGTCAGGTCTTTTCCCCTTGGTTTCAGGTTCCTTTGTTTTATCATGAGCAGGAATTGTCTCTGAGACTTTGGAAACTTCAGAAGACTTTGACTCTTTTTTGGTTGGTGTGAGTTGCGTTTCATCCTCAACAGTGGATTCTGTTTGTTCCCCAGGGCTATCTCTCTTGGGTTCAACTTTCTGACTCCCACGCTCTTGTGCTCGTATCCCTTTGGAGACAGATTCTAAAATAATAACATTAACTTTTGGGGCATCCTCTGCTTCTGGCTCTTCTCTCAACCCCTTTTCTGTATCCTTGTCAGAGTCCATGGAAGTGGATGGAGTCTTTGACTTTCTTTTGGGTGGTGAAATCTTAATTTGCTCCGCAGCAGCAACAGCAGTTGTAGGCTGTCCAGAGACCACCTCTTGAGTGAAGCAAAACTTTCCACTTTTAGGGTCTTTCTTAGTTTTGTCAGGCTGAATAGTTAAATCAAATCCAGCAACTGGCTCTGAAGTTGTGGACATTTGTGGACTCTGTGATTTTCCTCTATTTTGTACAGGCCTTGTTTGCTCAACATCTGTTTCTGTGACAAGCTCTGAAGTTGAAAGAGACTTGACACTCTCTTTCTTGATCTGAGCAGAGAGATCTTCAATTGTGGTTGACATATGCTTAGCAGCTTCAGTCTGAACTGTGACAGCCTCTTGGGTAATGCATGTTGTCACAATTTCAGGCTGTACCTTAGCAGATTCTGTTTCAGTAGCTGATGCCCTGGACATTCTCATGGATGGCACTGGTTTACCTTCTTCCTCAATAATTGGTGTTGTCTGCTTAGTGAGTGGACCAGGTGTCAAGGAAGCCTGTGGACTCTCTCTCCTAGTCTGTGCAGGTTCTGGATTGTCAATAGTGTCACTTTCTGTGGTCTTAGACTGTCTCAAACTGGGTGCAAGTTTTGTCTCTTCACTGACAATCTCAGTCGACTTGTCAGAAGTCATGCGTTCCTTTTGGATTGATGAAGATTCCTTAGCAGTAGTGTGATCAATTTTTATCATCTTAGTGTAAGTCTCCAAAGAACTGGTGCTAGCTTGATCAGCAAATGGTTCTGAGGAGGCCATTGGACTCTGAGATTTCCTTTTTGTTGGTTCAGGTCCAACATCAGTAAATGTGGTGTGTTTGACTGTTTTGACAGTTGGCATTATTATTTCAGAGCGAGTTTGCAGTTCCTCAACAGAAACTGCAAACTCATCTTTCACAGTAATGGACTTCTCTGTTACAGGACTGCTCTCCTGCAGATTACTGGGACTCTGCTGGGTAGCATGACTCCCCTTATTCTCTGGTGAGCGTTTGTTTTTCCTTGGTGGAGCCATCACAGGTGTCTTTGTCTCTTCTGGACAACCTCGAGGCACGTCAGAGTTCTGAAGAGTCTCTTTACTCTTTTCATCAAGATCCTGGGATTCAAATAATTAACTGAATTATTACACTGGGCATTTACAACTACTTAAATGATATTAATGTGCAACATTTAATGTATTAACTTGGCCTTAAAATGAATTATTACACCTGTTCATTCAGAAATTTTAGCAGGTTAACGCTACAATATCTAAATTTCCAAAGGTTGTTGGTATTTATAATTGATTTAAATATAAATGAAGTCATCAACTACAGTATAGCTAGACAGACAGACACTTAATTAATCCTGAAGGAAATTCAAGTCCTGTAGCTGATAACAGCAAAACACCAACAATAACAAAAACAACAAAAAATATATAATATATACTGCACATACACACACACATATATATGTATACATATATAATACTGTGCACAAGTCTGTCCACCACTAACAAACCTGGTGTTTGGTGTTCTTTTTCCCAGCAGTCATTCTGACAGTAAATAGTGATGAGAGTAGGACAAATAGAGGTGTTATGAATGACATTAATTAAGACAGCCAGGTTCCAAGGGAGGTCATACTAAATACTTACCACTTAAGCCTGTAGAAACTGTTCTTTTAAGATTTTTTACTGTTTTTTTTAATACGGCATACACGTTCCTGTTTTTTTTTTTGGTTGTATTCTAATTAAGAGATAGATAGCATTGCTCAAACAACAAATCTAATGGTGGCCAAAGACCTTTGCACAGTACTGTATATACAGTATATACACATACAACAATGCAATGCTAAATGTCCTGTTTAGCAGTCAGTGTGTTGTTGTCAACTCCCCACCCTCTGGGGGACTAAAGACTTCTTGAGTCCATCCGTGTTCTTTTGATTGATTTAAAATTGATTCCCAATATATTTAAAATAATGCAAATACCTTCAAGATCTGACTGAGAGAAGCTGCATGTGTGTCTGCTTCTTTGAGTGTCTCAGAACTTTCTCTCTCCAGTCTCTCCAACACTTCTGATGTCAGACAATCTGTTAGAAACTGCTGGTGAGACAGTGCCTCCCGTAGGCTGTGCTGCAGTTTTTCACCGTCATCTAATGTCACCTAAAACCCACAAAGGTAGAAAATTGTTATGTTAAGTATGAAATATTATTTATGCAAACACATCACACTCAACCAAGTGGGCATACATACAAACCACAGTGTTATAGGCTAAATCACGAACTTAAGTTGCCTTCACATACTACTGATACATAGAGAAGCTTCATTTTTTTGAAGATATGAACATAATCTCACACACACAATTTGTGTGCAGTTTCACATGTCACTTAAATGCATATTTATGAGATTGGAATTAGGAGCCGATTGTCCTGCTATGAAAGCAGAAGACTATTTGAACTGGGTAGTCCCAGACAGTATGTTTTTGAAGCAAATTAAATTAGATACCTGAAGAGAAGAAACTGTCTCTGATGGTTTGGTGTGCCTCCACTGCCGCATGGCATGAAGACAGTCGGTCAGGCATCGAGATGTGTTTGTAGTGCAGGTACTCTTTCTTTCCTTCAGCCTGGATGTCAGACTGTAGATACATCACACATCAAACATTGACACAGAGGTAGTATCTAAATCTCCACCAAAATAGTTTATTACAAGACAAGCATTCAAAATTTAGAAGATTTCTACCCAATAGAAAAAAAATGATCTTGTGATCGTAGCTTGTGTTAAATGTAGAACTATAAAGTATGTGGTGTACTATACATTGAAAAATCTACTTTGTTACCTCTTGTATTACAGATAGATTAGTAAAATAGATTAAAAATGAAGAGGTTAAAAAGACAAGTGTATTCTAATCTTAAGTTCAAGCAACAAGATAGGTAGAAAACATCATTAATCTGTAGATGTTTGAATGAGATTAGAAATAAAAATGATTCCTGGGCTTACATGTGACTGACGAAGAGCAGAGTGACCTGCTGAAGCATGTTGTTGGTATGTAAAACTGATTGAAAACATAATTGAAATAGAGGTGTTCTGGCTGAGGACGAATCAAAGAGGAATATTTGAAGTGAACTGGATTAAGTTTAAAATATCCCAGTGGTTAGTGCACAGATGTCTCTGCATGTTTGTGTAATGACATATACAGTATATTATGAACAAAAAAGCAAAAAATCCACAGATTTTCTTCTGAGTAGTCATGACGAGGATTTAGTTTTTTATAAATAACAAGAAGGGAATGAAATACCTGTCATGTTGCTGCTTTAACGTATGCAGCATGGAGTTAATGTCAGCTGGGAGCTCGTCGGTGGAAGACACTGTCTTTACTTCCTGGTCCAACTCTTGAACTTTCATTCCCAAATCTTTTAAGGACTTCTCACAGTTCTAAATGCACATTATCATTATATTATTAACAACATTATCATAGAAGGAATATTCAAATTCAAATGTGCAATATTACTAGATCTAGGAATATTCAAGGGAAAATTGCATCTGTTAGTAATCCATTGTAGCATATACATGCCTGAATGTTTTCAGTAAGAATAGCATTTGTTAGTTTTTGAGAAAGACAAAAGTATCAACATATGTCCTAACTTGCAAAGTCAAACCTTATCATCTGGACCTAATCCTAAATGTAATTAACTCTTCTGTCACTACCATGATATAAAAAAAAGAAAAAATAAGTGGCCTGAAACATTCATTCATATATATATGGCTGGGATAAAACTTAAGGATGTTTCGACCTGTATTGAGATAATATAGATATGTATTGTAACTGACCACAATATGTATGTGTAGCCTGTTTGTATGCTAGACTTTATATCAGCATGCACTTATTTTCTCTGTGCATTATGTATCGATGTATATATATATATACATTGTTAATCAACGAAATTGAGAAAGGATATATTGAAATCTCTCCAGTGACAACATAATCTCCTTGGTGGGAGTAATAAAGCATTAGTAACCTTGAGGCTGAGCCAGTGCTGTTGTAGCTGTGTCATGTTGTTCTGTGGTTCACTGTAACTGAGTGCCTGGTCCAGCGAGCGGAGCTCCCACTGCAGGGCTGCAGCTCTCTCCTTCAGTCCCCGCACCTTCCCGGCCAGCTGCCTGTCCAGTTCCTCCAGCTGGGCCTCGCAGGCGGTCAGACGCTCCCTCACTTCCTTCTCTGAGGAGCTACATAGCTGGTGCAGGTGGCTGACCTCCAGGTTTAGACCAGCTTGACCTCCTGGAGTACAAATTTTCAGTAAGCTGTCTCTGGCTGCATCCAGCTCCTTCATCTCCCTCTGCTCCCTGTCCACCGTCTGCAGCAAAGCCTGGCACCAGAGAGGAGACGATTATCAGAATGCAGAGAGAACAGCACTTTACATCAACATTAGTCAACATTAAAGAAGGCAAAAATACTGATCACAAAGCTAAGACAAATTTTTGGCAGATATGTATTAATTCTTTCCATTTTTATTTTTACATTGAAAAATTGATTATTCTTTTTTTCTCTAACGTTCAATGCCCAGACCATACCATCCTGACAGCTTTGACATGACGTGTGTGTGTGTGTGTGTGTGTGTGTGTATTTTCCTCTCTGACCTTCAGTGTGTTGATGGTGCTGTGCAGACCCTGTCTGTCTGCTGGAGGAGCCCCCAGACTTTTGACCTGCTCTCTCAGCCAGTCCTGAGCTGCTCCGTGCTGCTCTACCAGCTGAGTGCACTGGCGCTCAGTCTGGATATCCTGCTCCAGCCTACTAGCTGCCTCCTGGGAACAAAACACACAGGAGTCAGCTTGGGTTAATCTAAATAGAATTCTAGGGGTGGTAAACTCTTAACCATTCTATGAGAGTTAACAAAGATATCCTTGAGAATCTCTCAGTCTCACTCACAGTCTGCTCCTTTAGCAGAGTGGGGATCGACTCCTGCATGGCCTTCCAGGACGGCTCCGACCAGTCTGGATCCTGCGTGATCTGGAAAAGCTCTGCAGCCTGTGCAAAGAAAACCACAGCTCAAATATTCCAATCATGGCAGATCTGGGAGGAAATTCTGGGAATTCTGAGGCACACAGGACTGTGTCTTTAAACATTCATTTCAGTCTAATTGTCACCTCTGTGCGGACTTTGGAGAGGACGGGGGCCAGAGCTGTACTTCGGTCAAGCAGGGTCCGTGCCTCCTCAACAGCCTGCCTCCGCTCTCCCAGGCCGGGCCAGGGAAAGAGACGAGGCAGGTCGGCTGTCTGCTCCCGCAGCTCAGTCAGACGGGCCTTGGCCTTGTCTCGCTGGCACTGAAAGGATTTCAGGCGTGCCACGACAGCCTTCAACTGTCTGATATAACATGACATGATACTGTACGTCAGTAAGACAATCGGAGCACCTGAATGTGGACATTCTAGAAACGTGAAATGGACTCAAATCTAATTTTATATAACGGACAGAGGCACGAAGAGCCTTTGTCATACCTTTGCACCTCCTCCGCTCCATGCAGGACTCTCCTCAACTGCTCCTCTGTGTCACTGACTGCTTGCTGAATCCCTTGTCTCCTGCTGTCCTCCAGCTCCTTGTGACCACACAGACTCTGTGCTCGTCTCTTCAACTCCATCAGCTGAGCTTCGCCATTCGACCTGGAGCTCAAGATTATCTGACGAAAAAGGGAGATGCAGTTTGTGAGGACACAGTCAGCTGTAAGCATTCATGTACAACTGTGTCATCAGTATCAGCCAACAGCATCATTGATGCTTAATGGGTAAATTCGGAGCATGACACAAAAGGACAGAAATTGTTTATAGTAATATAATCCCTGAGGTGGTTTGCACATCAGCTGCACTCATTTAATATTATAATGCAGTGCTACAAAAAGGAGTTCCATACGTTGTTCTCTTATCATGTTAAAATGCAAATGCATGAGTGGTTTGAGCCATATTTTCAACCTCGACTTTTTTATAAAGACATTAATGCGGTATATTTGCTGGTCAAGATGCATATGTGGTCTCAGAATGGAATGAATGCTCACCAAAAAAGTACGAAAATGACTTCAGCTAGCCAGCTTTTTGAAAAGAAAAAAACAGTGTCCATCATTGTGTCACCTGTGAAGTGTTGAGTCGGTCCTCCATCTGGGCCTGGCTGCCATGAGTGCCACTGCCCTTCACGTCAGCCTGATGCTGCAGCTCTTGAACCCAAGCTCTTGTGCACCCTGCCTGGGTGTGGAAGGCTTCCAGCTCCTTGGAGAGTGAAAACTGGACCTCAGCCTTCTTTACAGCCTGCTCAGCACCGTGCAGGATTGTCCTCCATTGCTCCTCTGCGTCTTTCACCGCCTGCTGAGCTTCTTGTTTGCGGTTCTCCTTCAGGTCATCTCGTTCACACAGATTCTGGCTTTGTCTCCTCAGCTCCGTCAGCTTGGTGTCTCCCTCAGGCTTCAAGCTCAGGATGGTCTGGGGATAAAATGAAACTTAAAACTTAAGACAAGTTATCTGTTTGTCTCTTAAAAAACATTTTTCTCAGATTACTGCTCAGACTGACCTGTGCTGTGTTTATGGCCTTTTCTGTATCTGTCAGACTGCTGAGGTGTGAGAGGCACTGCTGCTTTTCTCCCAGCCAGAGTCTGGTGCTTTTCCTAAGGGCTTCGTAGTCTCTAACCTGACTCTCCAGGGCGCACTGCCTTTCAGCCTGATCCATGGCCTGTTTAGCCGCTTGGAGGACTCTGGTCCACTGATCTTCAGCCCGTGTAAGTGCCTGTTGGATCTCTAGTTTTTTGTGTTCATCCAGGTCTTGACCAGACAGACCCTGGGCTTGTCTTCGGAGCTCCTGGAGTTTGGAGTCTCCTTCAGGTTTGGAACTCAGGATACCCTAACGATGAGGAAAAAGATTAATTAGGAATTTTACTTCCTGAGTGATGAGTCGTGACTGCCTATGGAGTTTTAGAGAAGTGCAGTTGGATTGTTTCAGGTCCACCTCACATAAATCTATAAAAAATAATAAATAATGTACGAAATACTAAAAATATTGCAAAATTATAGATATTCAATATGAAATCACTGCAAAATCCAGTAAAAATAGAAAACACCATCTTTTTAATCTCATGAATGTATCCCAGTTGCACACATGGCACTTATGCTAGGCTAAATGTGACAGATATACGATCACAATGTAAGCCCTCGTCTCTGAAGTTTAGCCGATCTTTGTCCTCCCAGTTACATGACAGATGCTCTTCAGGCTCACCTGTGCTGTGTGCAATCTGTCCTCGGCTTTGCTTTGGCTGTGCAGTGAGTCCAGTGTTTGTTGGAGCACTCGAAGCCAGGTCCCTGTGCCCTGACTGTGGGTGTCAAATTCTCTCAGCTGAAAAGAAAGATTTAACACAGTGAATACTTATTTATTGAGCAATTTTCAGTAAATCTCATGATTTTATAGGGTTTGGCCCTTCTCCAAGGAGGATGTGTTTTGGCTTCAGTTAAAGATATTTATGAAATTTCAAAATCAAGGATGTTTGTCCCATGATAGGATGGTTTGAATTTAGGTAGCAATCTGGATCTGGTGCTCAGAAATGTGTTTTAAGATAGGAGCTATATTTAGCCAGGGGCCTAGCAGAGATACAGGTATACAACTATCACCATCATCTAGTTGAGATGGTGTCATTTAAGTAAAAGCACTCCATCTACATAGTGGGACAGTTGTCAAAAATGAACCATGTAAATTAAATTAATAATCTCCATTAATATCTCTTAAAATAATAAAGTTAATGATATATTTCATGTTATTATGTGTAATGGGTAATTATGGCTCATCGTGGTCAATAAATAACCAATGTGTGTACTTGTACACATGTTTTGGGTATTTTGACAAATTACAAAGAAATATTGAGTCTTGGAGAAGGTTTGGAGTCTGTGAGAGCGTTCTTGTTCCAAAAACAATACATGTTCTCATTTTCTTTACACCTGCAGCCAATGATTACATTGGAAAAAATTCCCTCTAAAGTCAGAGCTGAAACACGACATCCTGTCATCCCAGTCTTCTGGGTTTCTCTTATTTACTGATGATGTAATGATCTAAGAAGATTATCTTATTTTACTTCCACTGAATCATTTTGTACTGTGCAATAAAGGTGTAACTACCTCCTGCATTCTCTTCTCCGTCTGCTGAGAGATCTGAGCCTCGGCCGCTGCTTTCAGTTCTTTGGTCGCCTGCAAGACTCTCTTCCACTGCTCCTCCGTGTCTCTGACTGTGTGCTGAACCCCCTCTTTCTTGCTCTGCTCCACTTCCTGACGTTCACACAGACTCTGGCCTTGCCTTCTCAGGTTGTTCACCTTATGGTCACCCTCAGGTTTGGTGCTCAAGATGGACTGCAAACGAAAATAATACGTAGTCTCTCCCTTATTTTCTAGAATTGTTAAATCCATCTTAATTCATTAATGATATTATAACCGCATACCTCAGCTGTGAGACATCGGTGTTCAGGCGGTGTGTGAGTGCCCACCGACTGCACTTGGTGCTGCTTGTCTCTGATCCAGGACTGTGTGTTCTTACTCTGAGTGTCAAACTCGTCCGCGAGGCTGTGGAGCTCAGCTTGTTTAGCTATCTGCAGGAGTGTCGTCCACTGCTGCTCGGTGCCATTTAGGGCCTGCTGAACTTCTTGTTTCTGGCTCTCCTCCAGCTCCTTCTCCTCACACAGAATCTGGCCTCGTCGCTTCAGGTCCTGAACCCTGGATTCTCCGTCCGGTTTGTTTGTCTCAAAAGCCTGAAGAGCATTGAGAAATGTGTGTGGGACTTTTCAACAGTTTAACCCCATAAGGTGAAGTATAGTTCTCTTGACAGGTCAAAAATTAATTAGTGTTAAAAAAAAAATAAAGGATAAAGGATAGGAATCCAGACTGTCCACTAAGTGGCACTGTAGCATTGGGCAAAAGGGAGGCAGATAGTTAATGTCCTATCCTAGCCAGAAGAAGTTGCTGTTCATGGGCATGAAAGTCGCTGTGCCACAGTGGAGGCAGCAACATGAAGCCTTTATTTATCAAGCAACCCCTTACCAAGAAATCATGCTATAGAATGCTATAACTTCACAGAAATTGACATGAAAGCATACACACTTCAAGGTAGCTTTTTTGTGGTGACAAATTGGAGGTGTTTTATTTATTTATTTATTATAATATGCATTGTTGTTCTTTTACTTCAATTTCATTCTCAGTGTACAGTGCAGTGTAGATGTACAGACCAATGCAGGTCTCCTGAATAAGAATATATAATATAGAGTGCTGACTACGAGAATGAGCTCATTTGAATGAGAAAAGTGAAAATCATTACCGTATCAAGTGATGTACTCCATATTTTCTGATGTATAGCATATTTTTCATTTTATAGCATTGATCACTCCATCCACCCATCTTAACATCTATTTTCCAGCACTTATCCCCATCTAGGCCAAACACAGTGGGCTAGAAGCCACTCTCTCTCACAGCCTCATACTCCTACAAAGACATCCCTGTAGCATCTTCTCAGTCTGCCCTGTGGTCTCTTAAAAATTGGGCATACTACAATAACTTCCCAGGAAGTCATTCCTGAGTAGTTGGCCAAACAACATCAGGTGGATGTTTTAAACACAAAGCAGTAGTTCTATTTTCCTGTCTCAGCTCATCTCCTAGCCTACAACCTCCCAGGGAAATTTATTGTGGCGACTTGTGTCCACAACACAACCATTTGTTTTTCTAGATACCTGATTGTACGTGGCAGAAAGCCAGTAGAAAAAGCCTAAAAATTCTGCTTTTTAAGTATGTGCTAACAAGACAGCATTCGTAAACACCTTTAAAAATCAGTTCACAACAACAAAACAAACCTAATTAGTAAACTTACCTGCACAGCCTGTAATCTTTCATCCATAGGAATGTGAACACCAAGAGACAACAGCCTCTGTTTCTGGTCTGTGATCCAGGATTGGACCTGTTCTTTCTGGGTTTTGAAGGCCTTGCATTCTTTTACCAGCGCAGCTTGGGTGTCTGCCTTGTTGAGGGCCTTCTCAGCAGCTCGCAGGACCATCCTCCATTGCTCCTCTGTGTCCTTTACTGTCTGCTGAACCTCATCTTTCAAGCGCCTGTTCAGGTCCTGGTGCTCAGACAAACGCTGGCTTTGTTTTCTCAGGTCCGTTAACCTTGAGTCTCCCTCACTTTTGGAAGCCAAAACAGTCTGCAAGCCAAAAAACAAACAAAAATATAGCAGTTTGTGAGTGTGCTGACTTTATACTACCAAACAAATGTTTATGACCTGCGTAAGACCAAGCTAAAGACATGACCTATAATGGATGTGTGAGCATCTTGTAACTCACTTGTGCAACCTGTATCATCTCTTGATGTTGGATACAACTATCAACTGCAGACTGCAGGTTCTCATTCTGTTCTTGGATCCAGGACTGTACACTTTGATTCTGGGTTTTCAGTGCGTCCACCTCCTTGCTTAGTTGGACTTGTGTCTCAGCCTTGTTCAGTGCATCCTCAGCGGTCTGCAGGGCTTTCTTCCACTGTTCTTCTGTGTCTGTGACTGACTGCTGAACTTCTGTTTTCCTGCTCTCCTCCAGGTCCTTGTGCTCACACAGACATTGGCCTTGTTTTCTTAGGTTGTTCACCTTTGTGTCTCCCTCAGTTTTGGAGCTTAGAATGACCTAGTAACACAAATGGTGAGAATTTTTTCAAGCTTTTCAGTATCAACATTTTCCAGCAATACATTAGTCATTAGTCAATTACATCAATCATTGATGGTTTCGCCACACACAAGTACAGTGCACGTATTTCATTATTTTAGATCTAAGGTCAGGGGAATTTAAACTTTTTGTTAAGTCAGGGAAAATTCTAACTTCTAACAACTAACAAACAAAACAAATAAACTTTCTGATCATAGCACTATATTTGAAAAAGATTCAAAGCTATGTAAACACAGACAATAATATATATAATTACATTCCTTTAAATTGTTATAGTGGGGAAAGAAGGATCTGACCTACTCCCTTACCTGTGCTGTATGTTTAATGTGCTCAGCTTTGGTGTCTCCGACACTGGAGGTCAGGGGCTGTAATAGGTCACTGATCCAGGTCTTGGTGCTCTCAGTCTGGGTTTTAAACCTGTCAGACTCCCCATGCAGAGCACCCAGGGCTTCTGCCTGTGTCTCTAGTCTAGTCTGCAGGTTCCTGTAGCGTTGTAATAGGTTGTCAGCGTCCTTCAGGAGATTGTCGCCTCTGACTCCCTGCTTGCGTACTGATGCCAGCAGCTCACTGAGGGTCTGAGCTTTTCCACTAAAACACAAGAGCAGATATTACAGACAGATGTAATATAAATCTTAACATTTTCCATCCAAAACAACAAAACGAGTGTTGTTAAATTCACAGCGTTAATAATGTTAGAGACTACCTCTCATCCTGAAGGTCTTTGAGAAGAAGTTGGACCTGATCTGAGTGCACAGACTGTTTTTCTTTGGTCTGAAGCCAATCACTGAAGCTGTTGTATTGCTCTTGCAAACTAGGGAATAAGACACAGATGAAAGCTGATCAAAAATTTTCCATCTTAAATTTCTGATATTTTCTGATATGCTTTTAAAAACAATGCACTCCATTAGAGAGAATTTGAGAACAAAAAATTCTGATCATTGACAATAACCAAACAATAAAAAAAGGAGGCTTAAACAGTAAAAATGTGAAATATTTTCAAACAGAGGAGCCTGACTTGTTCAAGGTGCTGAGGACGGTCTCCATCTGTGTCTGCCTGTTGTGGCAGTGGGCTCTGAAAGTGGCCACCTCCTCCTGTTGCTCCTTCATCCAGTCTGCCATCTCTGCCAGCTGCTGGGGAGGAATCTGCTCACTACCTCGCTCCAGCTGGTCTCTCAGCTGGTCCAGACGTCTCTCTACATCCTTTGACGTTAAGAAACCCTGAGAAGAGGAGATAGACTCATTCAAAGGTGGTTTGAAGTATATCCAAATCAGATGTGGAACATCCATCTGTCTGTCCATCCATCCATCTATCCATCTATCCATCTATCCATCTATTCATCCATCCATTCACTTACGGCCAGTTTATTTAGGGATGTTTCCACATCTGTTCTGCTCTCTGGGTTCTCAAAACACTCGTTGACTGACAGCTGCAAATCCTGGAACCATCCCTCAAAAGACTGTCTTTCATCTAGAATATATGAAAAATATAATCTTATTACATGACAAGAAAACTAAACGAGAACATCATTAGTAGTAACACGGGTACAAATATATTCATGTCAAATAGAACACATTGGGGAAAAGTTTGACAAATATTTTGATGGCTAAAATGTGAGAATCTACATTCAGATTTGGGAGTGTGAATTGGTTACAGCTCATATGGAGCAGCTGATCATTTCCTAAAAATCTACTGGGCCTTCTGAATTTGTATTCCCATCATTCCTATCAGGAAACTATGTGATGTGAGGAATTCTGCTGATGCAATTGGAAAAGAAGACATGACAAAAAGCATTACTATCATGGAGACATCTGTACTACTTCTAGCAATCACAATTAATCAGACATGCAGTGTGAGTTTAACAGTCTAAAGGGGAAGAGGAGACACAAGTATAAATGTAACCTTTGATGAGAGTGAGCAGGCCTTTCTCTCTTTCGTCTCTCTTAAGTTGGATAAGGTCTTTGGTGTGGGTGATGACTTCCCTCAGTCTGCTGCAGTCTGCAGACAAAGCCTCCATGACCTGAGGACTGGCCACGCTGGAAACCAAACCCACCTCATGCAACACAGACTGAGCCTGTTCCTCCTCAGCCTCTAGCTCATCACACACATCCTGTCAGAGATAGGACGATTAACCGATTTAGCATGGTGGTTACTGCAAAAACAGTAGCTTATGAGGTTTGGTCTTGTTAATGGTCATCAGGGATTTAATGAACATCAACATTACATTACATAACATTTTGTGAATTACACATTCTTTTATCTATAATTTTGATAACACTATGCATCAAAATACTTGTTAGGAAAATGCTCTAACCTAAAAATAAAATGTGTGGTACTGTAAAGTAAATCAGAAATATCTTCCAACATAAAGATGGTATACCTGTATCTGAGTGCTGAATTTAGGGTCTGTGGCATTGACTTTACTGAGGGTAGTCTGGATTTTTTCAATGGACAACTGGCAACCCTCCACTTTTTCTGCAAGGTGTTTTTTGACGGCTACCAGCTCCCCAAAAACATCAGTGCAGTCAGTAAACAGCTCCTTCACCTGCTCCATCCTCTTCCTCAGGTGGGTTTCCATCACCTGGAGATAAATGATCAGAGAAAACAAAACAGGAAAAAAGTTGAAAGCAATGAAAACATCATAGTGAGGAGTGGTTAATGCACGTTGAAGACAGAAACCACCAGACAGTTGTCTCTGAATTTACTTTATTCCTAATCAGTTTATCCCCATAAAGATGATGGAAGACTGAAAAGTCTCACCTGAAGCTCCAGGGGAGCCTCCTGACTCTGCAGCAGCTCCTGGATCTCTACAGACTTCCTGTGGAAATGCTCAATGTTCTCCTCATTGGTATGAATTTCATCCTTAGAAAAGACAAAAAAAGATGAAAACATAAACTGCAGATGCTGTATTAATAACAGGATTGGACCTAAGTCAAGGTTTGGTTTAGGTCCAAACAGTGAAATTTAATAAAATGTTTATTAAAAACTTACCTTCATAGCGAGCACTTGTTGCTCACTGTGGAAGGGATGGCTCTCTGCAAAAAGGGTCAGTTTGGCCCCTGCCCAGCTGTCCACCTCTCCACCAAGCATCAGTTGCTTCTCCCAAAGCTCCAGCCCTACCTTCAGATTATCCACGTATGCATCTGTCTTCTCTGTCACCTGTCAGAGCAAAAAAAAACTCCAATGTTTTGTCGACCTAAACATTAATATAAAACTGAGTGTCATCTGCCAACAAGATTAAACTGGAAGGAAACAATGAACGCTGCCTACATCTGTCCAGCATCAACTTTTTATATGTTAATTCTATGTGAAAATGGCATATGTATAAGTACAACATAAAAAATAATTCTGTCTCCTTCTCCTTCATGGGCTCTTACATCCAGCCAAGTGTCCATCAGTGTGTCAGCCTCTGCCTCAAATGGAGCCTCACTGCAGTCTGGGATCTTCTTTAAGTGGATTTGCAGCTGTTTGCAAATACCACGCATCTCCTCCATACGCTCTCCGAGGCCACCAAGATCCACCTTGATATCGTGGACCTGGAGAGGAACACATTCATAATTTGTTTTGTTTTTTTAATGGCTGCAGGTTCAATGCACTTTGACCGTAGTTGTGTAAAAAAAAATACAACAAATCACAAAGATATCCTATTTGTGTATTCACAGCACAAATGTGCGTGGGTTAATGGTAGCGAAGGTACATATAGAGGCACTTTTTGGTCGCAGACAAAGGTTGCAAATGTGATATTTGTGAACCCACCTTGGTGATGAGTCTCTGCAGGTTGTCTTTACCCATGTAAGAAGCCTGATCACCAACTGTGTGCTCAGCTCTCTGCAGGGTGTCGTTCAAGTGGCTACGGCAGGTCTGGAACTTCTTCAGAAGATCCATCAAGACACTGCACTGATCCTTTCTGGAGAATGAGCGAACAATTACTGTGAGGAGCCACTTACATAATCAAGGTATACAAATCTGCAACTTCATCATTTACGGCAGAGTCAGACTCCTGTCAGCTTATGTAGAAGAAGTGAGTAGATCAGTTCAAGTCAAATCTAATTTATTTGTACAGCCCATTATCACATACAATGTCTCAGAGGATTTTGAAACCCTACATAAAAACCAAGGAAAACAAGGAAAATCTCCCCAAAAAACCTTAACTTGAAGGAAAAAGGTAGAAACCTTGGGACAGGAAATTAAAGAGAGATTTCCTCTCTTCCAAAGGCCAGGAGTGAAATAGAAGCCACAAGTAGGAAGAATTAACATTAAGAATAAATAGAAATGAAATAACAATGTAGGAAAATAACACAAAAACAGCACTAATAGATCAGCTGATTACCTGGCTAATCAGATCTGTTGAAACTTACAATCATATATTTTATAGATTTAGATGTCATAGTTTTGACCTCTGGTGGTGCTGTTGAACAAGGTTTAATGTGCAGGCCACCCTATTGTCTGAATCTTATGTTCTGATAGTGTAAACACTCGAATGCTCATGCACGTGACAAGCAAGCAAGGTTGGTGTGATGCAGAGTTTTTAACCAACTACATATATATATACATGTATTGCATTGTATACATGGAAAAAAGAGAATTACAAAGGATCCACCCTACCTGTCTGTCACAGCTCTCCTCGTCTTCGTCCACTGTGTCTCCAGCTCCTGCAGGACATTTTCTTCCCCTCCCTGCTTCTCTTGGAGGTCACAGAGACTCTGGAACTCTGAGTGTTGGGTCTGCATCTGGTTCTCCAAGTCTGACAGGACTCGAAGCCTGGAAGCACATGGGTCTTTTAGGTCATAGGTGTTGATGGAGGCTTTCAATAACTGCAACATCAAAAAAATAGCAGAAGCATTTTTGCATTGCCAGAGACATACACAACACACACCTTTGCTGCACAGCAGGCATGGTGGGCTCCTTCAGTCCTTGACCCTCGGCCATCTCCTGCAGCTTCCTCAGCTCCCCCAGCAGAGTCCTCTTCCTTAGGCCTTGGGATCTGCTCTTTGTCTCCTTCTGCAAACTCTGCTGCTGGTTAGCCAGTCCACTGTCCGCCTCCTCCAGCCTCTTCACCAGAGCGGCCACCATGTCCAGGCAGGAAGCCGGGGTGCCGTCCCTAGTAACTGTCAGCCGGGCTCCCTGCAGGAGCAGGTCCAACTGGGGGGCTTTGTCTTTCAGACTGTCAATGCTCTGTCTGATCAAAGCAAGTTTGGAGCGGCAGTCCTGCAACACCACAGCATCACTGCAGGGGGCACCCTGTACTCCAGAGATATCTTCATCCACAGTGCGCAGTGACATAAGAAATCGATCAAGGGCCCGCGCAGCTGCCTCGCTTTTGCGGACCTGTTGCCGAAGCTGGTCCAGACTGGTTCTGTGTGTTTCAACTTCACGGGATAGTGGTAAGCAGTCTCTGGGATCTATGTCACTGGATTCAGAGTCCAGACGTGACAGTTGATCGAGCTCACTTTGGATATTGTCATCCAGTTCCTACACAAAATATAAAACAGATTTAATGACAAAATTAACAGATCCAATACAGTAGCCCTGCAAAAGATCCTTACTTCACAGAATCCTAACTTACACTGGTTCGATTTGTGTGGTAGAAAGATTTAATTAAACACAAAAGCAAGATTGTCGGTGGCGGACCTTAATTTCTCTCAGGATGTTAGTATTGGCCAGTGTGAAGGCTGTGATGTCTTTGGGCTGTCTGAGATAGCGGTCCAGGCGGTCAGTGAAGTCCACCATATGGTTCTCTGTGGAGTCAATCTGTCGAAGCGCCGCACCAAGGGAGCTGCCTCGCCTCTGAAGGTTGAGCTGTTGGCTGCGCCACTGCTCCAGCAACTGAGCTTTCTCCTGCTCCAAACCACTGTTCCTGCTCAACTGGGAACACTGGGAGCACTGGTTTGTATAGTCAGACCATAGAGACTCGGTCTCCTGTCTCAAGAACTGGGAAAAGCAAAATTCTAGTTATTTCTATACTGAGAAACTGAAATCCAGTCATTTAACCAATCTACCAAAAATAAATCAGTATTTCCTATGATCTACAATCTGTATTTGTATCATAATCTCCACATTTATGACCTCTGATATTCAAACTTGGATGATACCTGGATTTCCTGCAGCCTTGTATGCAGCCCTTTCAGAGAGACAGAGTCAGATGGGGTGTCTTGGATGCTCTGTTCATTTTTAGTCAGCTGGGCTTGCAGAGTCCTTTTACAGTTCTCATATCTGGAGATTTCATCAGACAAAAGCAAAATTTGACTCAATTTTGAAACAACTTCAATCTCAAAACAATTTTGAATAATAGGTGTAATATTAGCTTAACATCAAACTGTAATGTAATCTTAATGGTTTGTAATGCTACTCTGCAGCTTTATGCAGCTTTTGGCCACTTTTATCTCACTGTGTTCTGCTTTTCTTGGCCATACATGGCTTAAACAGCTGAGTCCAAAGACATTCACTATACTGCCATATATAACTGCCTGCATGTAGATACTTGCATGTAGAACAGATTTTGGTCCCAGCTGGTGCAGCGGTGACAGTTCACTCAAATCAATGGCACACAAATAATAGATTTATTTCAAAATAAAGCCACTTTTGATCTGTTAATTAAAGTTTCTTGCTTTATAGATATAATATTGTTTGTCTTTGACTTCTGTGTAATGTTGAAACCTTAAATTGTAATTGGTGTATCGTTTCAAGGTCAAAATAAACAACTTGATTTAGGTCTCATAAGAAATAAATAAATTGTACCTCTCTAAAGCCTCCATCTTGGTTGCATCTTCCTCTACAGAGGGTTGCTTTTCCACCTCCCTCCTCTCCACAGTGACTGTAGTCACTGTCACTTGGGACACCTGAAAAGTATAACAGGACACTCTGTTATTAAAAATGCCCTCTCAGGAACTGCTCAGTAAACAACTGTTAGACATTGTGACATTATTGATTAGATCACAGACGTGAAATTTAACAAACGCTCGTGTTCAAGTGCAAACATTCCCTGGAGTAAATCATACCTCCGTTGAGACCTCAGGCTTGTCGCTTATTTTTGGGGACTCCTTTTGTAAACTCAGATCATGACCGTGGTCAACAGGAATCCTGGGAATAAGAAATGCAAAAACAATTAAGTCTTCTCTCAGTTTTTTTTTATTATATAATTGTATTTTTACAGCCCACAGCATCATCACTGTCTTATTTGTTTATTAACCAGGGGTGTGTAGGAACACAACACCTATTAGGTGTGGGTTGGGCAGGGAAAGATGCGAAATATGCAGTGCTGGAGTACTCAGTGCCCAAGACTGGCAGGAACAGGATTAAACCTATGAAGCTACTGTGACACTAAATGTGTCCCACCTAGAATCAGGTATGTCTTGGTCGCCACTGAACTGCCGCTGGATAGCCGCGAGCCTCTTCTCACACTCACTGAGCTGAGCTTGGGCCAGACGGTGGGCATCTTCAGGGCTTAGGGTGTCACAAAGCTCTTTCAGGGCCTCAAGCTGCAGCCCTGCTTGGGTAAAACTTCCACCCACTGAGAAGCACGCCTGGGAAACGATGTCAGACAAAAAACAGTGAGCATAGGGACACAGTAACAACTAAAACATTTCTAATGCCTCAATTGTTTTCTACAGCTGTCTTAGGATAAACAGATTTTCATGACATTTGGCGTGTTCTTCAGTATAATAATGCATATTTTCCTGCATTTATCCAACACACCTTTTTTGTTCAGACATATAAATAGAAACAAGAAAGCAAGCTCTTTTATTCTTTTATATGCCTTGTGATGTCTTCTCTATTGTATTGTATTGTATTGTACATGTCCGTACACGTGATTTCATTTGATGTACCATTATGTACTGTTTTCAGAATCTCAGTTATGGCCAAACAAGTTTATGTATGAATCAGAAATGCTGTTACTGAACTGTAAAAAACATTCAGCATAAAAAGCGCAACAGACACCAGAAAGAAAGATTCAAATTACCAAGTAACATTGATAGTTTCCATGAAGGCATTATTAGGAGAAAGGGAAGATATTGTAAAATTAGTGCAGATAAAAAATTAGCATACCCATCCACCAAAGCACACCTGCCAAGATTGCAACTCTAGAAATTTACTGAAGCTACCTGGTCTTGGTTTGCTAATCTGGTGTTTAAGTACATCTCACACTGCAGGGCTGCTGTGTTAAAGTTTCTCCGTGTTACTTCAAACAGTAATTGTTGCAAAAAGCCTGAGATCTCTGCTCTTACTTCCTAATAAAATGAATAAAGCAATAAGACATGTTAAAACACAGACCTCTCTAGTGAGATGAATAGAAACTGATGAAACAGACATCTAACAAGTTTACTACACAAGCAACATTCAAAAGCATGCATACTAACGAACAAAGTCATAACATTCATACAAAAACATTTGCCGAATGTTGCAAAATGTTTTATGTTATGTTAAAAAAAATCCCACAAATAAAGTTACAACCCTCACTGGGTTCATGCCCTACCTCCCACTGTGTTCTGACAGACTGGGTGAAAAATTCCAAGTCTCGAAGCTGGGAGGGAGTACAGAAGGCCTCCATGCCCCCAGCCGCTCTCAAAAACTCCTCTAGCAGCTCTGGGTCAAGTGTCCTCAGAGTTTCCTGAGGTAAAAAGCATACATTTAAAAAGCTCTTACATAAGCATTCACTTGCACCGACATTTTGCATATTAAAACTATATTTTCCATTAAAATACAGTTGAATTAAAGGAAGCACATTTATATTACCTCTTTGATAGACGCTTGTTCAGCTGATATACACTTGTCTTTGAACACACTGATGGCTTCTAGGATGTGCTCTTGCAGACAGTGTTTGGCCTCTTCAAATCCATTCCTAGCCAAAGCCTGGGCCTTGGTATAGGCCTCTGTGTAGGCCTGTGGAGGTGCCTGTGCCAGGACTGGAGGTTTGATGATGCAGAGGTCTGGTGCCTCGGGTTCAGATTGAGGCAGCACGTCGGCCTCAGAGGGGAGACTGGATGGGGGTTGTGGAGGTGACTGAGCTTGAAGTTTTGATGGTGGCTGAGTCTGGGTTCTAGGTTGTGGGGATGATTGAGCCTTTGACTGTGGTGTAGACTGGTCTCTGGACTGAGGTGGTGACTGAATCAGAGATTGGGGTCGTTGTTGTGGTGGGGACTGGACCGTTGGTCTGTGCTCTGGAAGTGATTCGGCCTTAGGCTGAGATGTTGATTGAACTTCACGCTGTGGCGCTGACTGGGATGGTGGCTTTGGTTGTGGTGGTAATTCAGCTTTGGATTGGGTTGGTGACTGAACTATGGGTTGTGGGGTTGATTGGATTGGGGGTTTGGGTTGTGGTGCTGATTCAGTCTTGGGTGGGGCTGGTGGCTGACTGATGGATTGTGGAGGTTGTGACTGGGCCTGAGGTTTAGGTTGAAGAGATGCTTGCTGCAGATGAAACTTGGGCTGAGCCTGCTTAGTCTGGCCCTGAGTCTGTGGGCCTCCTTTTGGTTGAGCTTGCTGAGTGTGGATGTGTGTCTTGGACTGATGCACCACTTGAGCTTGGGATTGTGTAGGAAGTTGTGACTGAGATGGTGCTTGGGTGTGGATTTGAGGCTGAGAGTGACGCTGAGGTTGGGTTTGGGATTGATGCTGAGCCTGTGAATATTGCTGGGCTTGGGACTGGTGAAGATGGATTTGTGCTGAAGTCTGCATCCATGACTGTTGCTGAACTTCGTATTGATTTGTCTGTACATGAGCCAGATTATAAGGTGTCACCTGAGACTGCATAGGGCTCTGGGTTCTCATTTGAGGTTGGGTTTGAACCCAGGGTTGAGTTTGTGTTTGCTGCATCTGAGGCTGAGGGTATGGCGGACCCATATGAAGATACCTAGGGGGCGCTTGATGCAGCCCAGCTGTGGGCCATTGTTGAGGAGCCTGAAGTGCTGGGTAGGCCTGAGCTGGAGGAACATTACTAATTTGTTGCGTATATGGTTGAGGAAGGGTCGTCACTGTCTGCTGTGTGATGGCTTGATTTTGTGGGTCTTGTTTGTGTGTCCATTGCTGGGATGGAGACTGAGCCCGGGTATAATCCTGAGGATAAAGATGACAGTGTACTGTTGTTTGGGGCTGTTGGTTGGCCATTGGAGATGAGGCTCTGACCTGAGTCCAAGCCTGCCATTGACCTTGGGTAACCTGATTTGGGTGATGAACCACTGACTGAGCATGGGTGTGATACTGACTCATAGGCTGAGCAGGTTGACGACCTTCGGTTTGAACTCGAGGCTGAGGCATAAACTGGTCATGAATTTGAGCCATTGTGTAAACCTGGGTCTGAGACTGAACAACAGGCTGAGGATAAGTTTGAGGCTTGAGCATTTGTTGCGGGTGGATTTGGGGCTGAGTTTGACCATGCATTTGAGGTGGTGCTACTGATTGAGCACTTGTTTGTGGTTGAGGTTTTGCTTGAGCATGCATTTGGGGCTGCTCTGCCACAGCTTGAGTGTGTTTTTGGGGTAGCAATGTTCTTTCAACATTGGTTTGACAATGGATAATTGGTTGAGTTTGGTTTTGAGGGTGGGTCAGCGGTTGGACATGGATGTGAGGCTCTGGCATTGGTTGAACATGAGGTTGAGGTTGCATCTGTGTAGGTGGTAGTGATGGTTTCGGAGAAGGTGGCCTCACAGGGGCCCATGACTGCGGATGGCTACGGAGCTGAATATGGGCTGGAATGGGTGGCTGCATATGGGCTTGCAGCTGAGCCTGGGCTTGTGTCTGCATAGGGGAGGGAGCTCTCACTTGAGACCATGTTTGCAGCTGTGATACAGGTTGGCCATGGGCCTGAACATGAAGTTGGCCCTGTTGTTGCATAGGAGATTGAGATCTGACTGCAGCCAATGTTTGGGGCTGAGGCTGTGTCTGACTCTGGGACTGGTGCTGTTGTTGAGTCTGTACATGGCTGAATGACTGTGTCTTCACAGGGCTGAGGGTTTCTGTTTGACCCTGTGTCTCCAATGACTGTGCTGTAGTATGGGACATGACTGTAGACTGCACTTGCACAGCTAGCTGTGATGTAGAGGGATCCGTAGTTTGGAGCTGTGACTGTGTGATTTGAGACATTTGCAGTTGAGGCTGGGATATGGCCACCGTCTTTGTTTTTGCCTTTGAGCCTAAATGTTGTTGGGCATACGGCATTTCAGAATCTGGCAGTTCTGGTCGTCTTTGTTGTTTCTGTTGCGTTGGGTGTTTTTGTAATTGTTGTGTTTGCTGTTGCAGTTGTTCTTGCTGCTGTCTTTCATTCTGATGTTGCTGTGCCTTCTGTTGTTGTGGCTCTTGAATAGCTTTGGCTTGTGTTTCAGGTTGGGGCTTAGGTGTTCCTGTATGCTGTGGAAGCACCTGAGCTAAGGCAACAGCTTCAGGCTGCGATTTCTTCTGAGAAACCTGCACTTGCTCTGGACTGGAAACCTGTTCTGGAGTTTTGGCCTCTTCTGGAGCCTGTTTCTGGAGCCAAGGCCGATTCTTCATGGCGTTAGCTTTCCGGCTTTGAAGCTCTAGAGAGATTAGAGGCTGTTTCACATTAACTGGTTGTTGAGGTGTGGACTGTTTCTGAGACTCTGACATCTCACTGGCTTGTGCTTCAATGTGTCTTTGGGAGGACATGTGCTGCTGAGCTTCATACTGATGTCCCTCTACTCGCTGCTGCTCACACTGTAGTTCCTCCTCCTGTTGCTGCTGTGGTTTCAGTGTGAGTTTTTGTTGTGGCATCTCTTTTTCAAGTTGCTGTTCCTGTAGTTGTTGCTGTTGTTGTAAGTGTATTTCTTCAAATCTTTGTTGTTTTTGCTCCTGCTGATGCTGTTGCCTTGGTGTCAGTTCCTGTTGTTGCATATTTTTTTGTAGTTGCTCTTCCTTGAGTTGTTGCTGTTGTTGCATTTGTAGTTCTGTCTGTCTCTGTTGTTCTTGCTGCTGCTGCTGTTGTTTTTCTATGAACTGGTCTTGCTGTTGTATCAATGCTTGTGTTTGACTCTGTGGCGGTTTTTGAGCAGTTGTTACTTGCTGGACCTTACCCCTGTCTTCTGGTGGTGACTGCGGTTTTGTCTGCATCACAGCTTGTGCATAGGTGTATGGCAATGGGGGAGAAACCATCTTTTCATCTCTGTATTCTTGTACAACTATTCTTGGCACAACTGATTCATGGCCTTGGAGAGTCCCATGTGTTTGGGGCTGCTGAGTAAGCTGCCTGTAGTCGAAGGGTTCCCATTGTTCATGTCCTTCATCACTTGGAATGAAGATCTTTGATGGAGGAGGTCCATCTGAGGGGCTTGTACTTCTGTCTCTTCTGGCTCCGAGGCTGCTGAGCATACCTACCGCTTCCTAGAATAAGAAACATACTTTATGTAAGATGGCACATTGCTTTTGCTATAAGGAGTAATTATATGTTAATTCATATCCTCATGATGTCCTCATGGTGCTCAAATAGAGGTCACATATTAACCATGGTTAATAGGTTAACAGGTTCACTCAATTACAGGGTGTAGGAGGAGTGGGGTGGGGGGAGTGGGGGTTAGTAGGGGCCTCCTAGAACTGTGTTGCAACCATCTATAGCTACAGCTAGATGTGTGCTATGTCCATGCTATGTCTGAAGAACAGAAAATGTGCAATTTGATGGATTCACCTGTGACTGAGCAACGGTAGCTCGCACTCGGTCCTGCATGGCACTGGCATGTAGGTATTGGATTGGAGAGCTCTTCTGGCTTGCATTCACCATGACTTGTAGATCCTGCTCTTCAGTTACAACCTGACCCTCCAGCTGTAGACCACGAGATATCAGAACCTGGGGGAATGAAATGGCTTTAATAAGCGTTATGGTTTCCTCATTAATCTGTAAAATGTCAAGAGTTTTATTAATGCATAGCAATCTTGTTGATGAATACCACTGACTCACTGACTAGACTACTTCCATGCCACTAAAACATTTTCTACTCTTACAGAATGCTATGTTATTCTGCTTCTTTGGGTGCACCTGATGTGAAAACCTAAAGAATCTGAATGCTGCACAGATTGTTAACGCCATAGGATTCCTTCTCAGTAACAATTAAAGAATAGTTTCTACAGACATGTAAGGAAAGTAAAGTTACTTCTAGCCATTCACGGGTTTTCCATTCCGGGTCTTGAATAATTTAATAGTATTATTTTAGAAAGTTTTGCAACATGCTATGTCACAGAAAATACACATAGAATATAAACAAAATGTAAAAAGTTCACAAGTTATAAATGAATCTTTCGCTGTTTTTACCTTAGAATGATAAACACTGAATTATCATGATTCCAGAGCGTTGTGCTCTGTGCTCCTACGCAGCTGTGCCTACATGATTTAGAAAATTAAAATTTTTAATCAGTAGCTAAACTGTAGATAATTCCCTAAATGGGCCGCAGGGTTAATGCTATATGGTGCCTGTGCTATAAAAGAAGAAAAACAATTTAATGAGTTTTGGTCCCTAAGTGAGAGTTTTCAATGTCTTGGGCTAAAAACGGCAGCCATTGCATCTTCAATTTTCTATAATAAAATTACTTTCTATCAAGATGTGCATTTGTGACTGGATAATGACAAGTCAACCAAACTCAAACAATTCTTCCCTTAAACTCAGGTGTAAACAAGTAATTACTGCTGGCAAAACATATTAGGTTGTTGAAAATGATCCTCCATACTAAAACGAAACAAAACTTTTACAGTGATAGAACTGCGGTATATTTACTATAAAAAGGGAAAGGCAGCAATTAGAATTTAAAATTTATGTTCAGCTTTCTAATCATCGTGGTGCATCTCAACACACACACTTAATCCAAATAAATGCAGTAAACAAACACATAGCTTAATCGGCATTGATGCTGCTTTATTTGGGATTTTAAAACTCCATTACTGGCCAACTGTGGAGGAAACGGATGAGCTGTCTTTTAAATTAATGACGTGTTGATACCTCACTGAATACTCAATTGCAAAACCTCCTATCCTGACTGGTATATTTCCAAAATTACTTGAACTCTGCTTATGTGATATTATGACTTCATTGTGCATTGTCTGTCTTTAATTAACTGCAATGACAGTTTGTTTTGTAATATAATCTCTCCATTCTATTCCATTCCGTAGTACTCTGTGGATGATCTTACCCTGGCTTGGGGGTCCTGGCCCCGCTGATGCTGTCTCTCTGCAGCCCTTAGATGGTTGTAAAGCTCTCTGGCCTCTGTCTCCCAGTGGAGGAGCTCAGCCAGGCGACTGTCAAGCCCCGACACACTTTGCTGCACCTCAGTACAGACCTGCTCTGCCTCAAACAGGGTCTGCATCACCTGGCATGATAACAGACAGACAAAATTACACATGATGCAAACATAAAGATGGGATATAAATGGATATAACAAAAATTTGGCTGATTACGAACAAGGTTGTTTTAAAAAGAGGTTGTGCATACTTCAGGTATAGCCAGCTTCATTTTCTGTAACTGTTCTGCAGGACATTCTAGGGAGGGTTCCATAGCATCTATATCCATATCTTTTATCTTCATCATGATGAACTGAAAAACAGAAATCAAAAGCAGATATATTTGTTTAATCACTTAAAAGGAAAAATAATTAAATATTGCATTACATAATCATTTCTGACTGGCCAACTACTTTTCCTGATGTGTTTTTTTTATTAGATTATTGTTTCACATCTAATGACTACACTTAAACCTAAACAGCAATGAGCTCTTTATCTTGTTCCCTACCTAGTTTTTGGATTGCACTAGTTTCAGTTACTTAGCACAATTTATAAAGCTATACATGTTAAAGTTAGTCACACTTTTATATTCTCCAAAAACATACAGCATGTGTTTCTTTGTTTAGCTAATCCATCAATCTGACCTGTATTCTCTTTCTGTATGTGCGTAAAGGACCAGCCGCTGCCTCAAGAGGTTCTTTGAGAATCTGAGTGGCCTCTTTGATCAGAGCCTGGAGGTCCTGGGCATTGGACTGGATGCCAGTGCTGAGCTCAGTTACATTGTCCTGAAAAAAAAGAAGAGACAACAAGAAATAATCAGTCACAGCTGACTCAATGCTGCTGTTAGAAATGTTTTGTCATGTGACTGTCATGTTAAGAGACAAAAACATTGTTTCGCCGACCCAACAGTTTCAAAGCAAACACTTTGACGTTCTGTCAACTCATAACATGGATGGAATTTACAATTATTTTAATTATTTATTAAATCCAAGTTTCATATTCCATGAACAAACATGTTTTGGTAGACCGGTAGAACTGAAGAATCTTTCAGCTCAAATGTGAAATAATTATATATACTGCATTGTATATGTATCATTGACAAGTGTGTGTCATCAGAGTATACACTTCAATTACAGGGGACATGACACTCCAGTCTCGTAGATAAATAAATAGATGGATACTCAATTCTAATAATTCTGTCAGGTGATGGCAATAAATCCTGCCAATCAACAGTCAACTGTAACTTAATTTGCTATTGTCAGCAACAATTAAATCTTTCATACCTGCCTCACCCAGGAAAATTTATTTTAATTGCTAACCACACCTTATTCTCAAAGCATGGAAATAACTCTAACAATAGGACAAACACAGCACAATGTCCTAGAAACCTGATACAGGTGGTGACAAAACAACTGACTCATCAGTTTAATGTTGTCTGCAGAGGATAACTAAAGCCATTATGCAGTAACCAACACAGCTACATGTCGTTGGACGACAATGATGGAAAGTGATGCTAAAATGACAGCAAATAAAACTAAACATGAGAACAAAACGAAACAAAAATCAAAGTCCAGTTTGTTTTGAAGGTGGAGCTACAGAATAGTAAATGCTGTGTTCTCAAAATCAAACAAAACTAAATACATTTCACTGAAAGATTGCATTGTAGGCACAACAACAAGTGATCCCATTGTACACAAAAAAAAAGGAAGGGGGGGTGGGGTGAGCATGACTTTCAGTAACAATTTCAAATCACTTTATTAATTTGCAGAAATCCCGCTTCCCTCTTTCGGTCACTTACAAATGTGGTTCTCTTGACAAACTCAGCCCAGTGCATGTTGAGTCTGCGGAGCTCCTCGGACAAACTTCTGCTGCATTGAGGATCTGTTGCCTCGATCAGGAAGTTACCCACCTCGTTCAGCTGGGCGTGGCGGGAGCCCCACTCAGCCACAGATTTAGGTGACACCTACAGAAAAAGAGGACTATCAGTGTCTCTCTCTCTCTCCTATCTCTCTCTCTCTCTCTCTCTCTCTCTCTCTCTCTCTGGGTTTACAGGACAGTACCTCTGCTCTCTGTCCTTGGGTGTGCTCTGGAGAGCCCTGCTCCAGCCAGGCCTGCAAGGAGCTCAGGCAATCGCTGTAGGTGTCCCATGCAGACAGAACCCGTCCCATGACAGTCTTTGTTGCAGTCACCTGCTCCAGAACTGCTGCAGTCTCCTCCTCCATCTCCTTCACCTGCTGACTGACATGACTGTAGTCTGCAGCTGAGAGACAGACAAGAACTCACATCAGTAACCCAGTGAACTGGTCTGATCCATCCTGGTACGGAGCAGTCAGATCTCTGAATTATAACACATACCTAATTTAAGACTACCTACCCAGTGCAGATTTGCTCACATATTTCTCAGAAACCTGCTTCAGTTTATGGAGGGCTGCTTCCAACAGAGACGGTAGCTCCTGTTTATTCACCATCTCCTGTGTGAGAAGACAGAATCAGTGTCTCACCACGGTCATTTGTATTCTGTGAAACTTCAGCAAAGTAACAAAATTGAGGTTTGTACAGTACAGCACTAAAGCAGGCGCACTTATGGTGAGCATTCATATTTTCAACAATTCCCTTAGATGAGATTTGGGCTATCTTAATTAATATTACTTGTTAATTCATTATTTCATAAACTATTAAGTGCTAACAAGGACCTGGAGACCAGCGCTCACCCTTACATTACTATCATATCATGGCTCAGACAGAGGGGAAAAAAAATTGACACGTGTTTTGTAAATATTTTGACATTTGTAAAATATTTTTAACAAATTAATTATATTAAAATCATATTAGTTTAATAATATTTTAATATTCTAAAATCAGCACTGAAATTTTCAATATTCAAACTGTTCAAACAAACTTCATATTCAAAATGTTTCCCTCAAATCCTTCTTACATGCCATTCCTGCAGCAGCAGCCTGACAGCCTCCTGGGAGATGTAGGGCCTCTTCCAGACCCGGAGCTTGGTCTTGATCTGGCCCAGTAGATCCAGCACCATGTGTCGGTGCTCCCGGTACTCCAGTTTGAGACCATGGTATTTTGCTGTCACTCTAACACTTGTAAACCTGCACGAGACATCCACAGACGAAAAAAAAGTTTACATGTGTTCAGCAGTACTTATAACGATTATGTAAATAATCTAAGCAATTACATCTCTTTTAAACTGAGATTGAATCTTAATCACGTCTGTAAAGGTGTAAGTGTCGCTGGCTGTGGAAATCTAAATGTCATGTTTGTATAATTCAAAGCTAACATTTCCCCACTGGACCACATAATTGTGAAAAGCCCAGTGGCTCAAATTTCATTTAGCCTCTTTGATATAAGTTGTTGGAACTGCAAGTAACAAACTGCTGTTTATTGGCATAAGGCAGAGTTAAAGCATACTCCCTATGGTCTAAATGTCAGAAATTTTCAGAATTTAACAAATGAGTAATTTACAAATATAGATTTTTTTTTACTTTATACTTTAAAAATAAAGCTGTGATTAACCTGTTATTTCATTGAGATGATTCAAAAGGGATGTTGATTCTACTGGACATTCTCTTTGACATTGTCTTGAGTGATTTTTTGGTCCAGTTACTTAAGGTGTCACAGCCTCAGTCATCACACGGAGACACATAAATGGATTCACACACTTTTTGACCGACACACTGTGTCAACTTACCTCCTCTTCATCTCCTCAATCTTGTCCGTGGGAATCAGCTCGTTTCCGTACTCATCGAGATTCTGAAACATCTGGAAGGTCTTCAGCTGCTGGGGCATCTCCTCTAAGCAAACCTATGGTAAGATCCAACAGTGAGAACCTTACACATTCAACTTAACACATTCAAAAGAATGATTTTATACAATACCATTCAAAGAATGCAATGAATGAATCTACAGAATTTTATATGCGCATTAAAATTTCCTGGAAGACAGATGATTAGGAATATTTTGTTTAAATTAATTGTTGTAAATCCCTAATTTGTAACACACTGCTTTGGAGGAACCAATCCCATTGGGGAATAACATTTAAAAAAATCCTTCTGTTATTGAATGAAGTAAATAGTAACTTTGAGAAGCTCTTGTTTCTCTCTGGCATCGTCGGCGGCCCGGCCGTGGTCCTGTGGTTCGCCGTCCTCCTCGGTAAGAACACCCTCGGCTCTCAGCAGCCAGTGGGCCACCGTGTCCAGGGGAGTGGGAAGACTCATGTCCAGCTCCATCTTGTATTCACGTAACTGAGTTTAAATAAGGCGACAGTAAACGGTTAGCCGTAAACCGAGAGGTCTATAGAAGTAAAGAGTTTTGGATCATGTCACTGATGATTCATATATTATTCAAATATTTATATTCAATACAATTGGACTGTATACAACATTAAATATATTGGCAATATGTAGTATATCAGAAACCAAAGCTAAAATTATGCTTTTAATATGTACAGCAAACACAAAAATGGAATGGCTGGTTTTAGGAGATGAGTTCGGTATCAAAGTAAATATAGTGTGAAAGGAGTTCAGAGTTTTGATTTGAGTAGAGCCAACCTTTTCTGTCAGGGTGTCCCATGCCTCTCTGAGAGCTCGCTGCTCATCATTTGGTTTTGGTACCCGCCTCATTACTGTCAACAAAGGCATGATGGGTCGCCGCTGCTCGTTAAAGGACACCAGGAAAGTCTGAAACACCTAAGGAGCAGAAATAGCAACTTTAATACATCTTGGACAACATCATTTAATAAAGAATTGACTGAAATCAGCCTCAATCTGAGATGAGTCTGATTTTCTAATGAAAACAATGAAAGTTATGAAATTAGTTTCACATCCTTCTCATTTAAAATGCTACAAATAGCACATTAGATTTATGAAACAATATGAGTATGTACGTATTATAGGCATCTCATGGGTATAACTGGAAGATACATACATGATATCTTTCTGAGTAACTCTCTCCCTCTGTTGAGTCCCATCCCTCCAGCAACTCATCGTAGGCCTGAACAAGCCAGCGTGTCACTTCCTGAGCCTTCCTATTGGGCGTTGCCTGACAGCATTAACAACAGAACATATATTATTAGCAAATTAGCAAAATTCGAGGCTAAATGGTTAATTTATAAAAAAAAAACCATGTAAAATCATGATCTAGCACGTCAGGATTTGTCATGTCGGCGTCATCCTGTTTAGTTTGTTTTTGGTATTAATGTCATGTGTGATGATGACATTTCCATCCACTAACCGAATGAATTAGCTCAATAAATTGCCATTAAAAAGTCTCAGGGGAAGAGGACACCTCAACTTTTCCTCTAACACGTAATGGAGTGCCCAACCCAGACCAGAGTTTGTTTTGGCTACAACAATGCTGTCAGTTTTCATAAGACCTTGCCATGAGCAAGTACACAAGCACATTCTCACACTATAAATGACAGCTGTTAAGGATTGATATCATTTCCCTGCCTAACAATCTCCATGTTGTATATATTCTAGATAATCATAGCTCTCTATCTATTTAAGAAGAACACATGTTTTGTGGGGGCTTTCCTATGGTCATTTCCGTCTGCTGTGAAGCAGAATTGCAGTGACATCATTACAAACTCAAATGTCTGCCATGGTTACATTTCTACACGCTGATAACTTTCAAGAAACCTGAGTTAACAGGTGTTATGTCCCTTGTCACTGATTCGGCATTCTGCATGTGACAGGCGACACCAAGTAGGTCTCAGTGGAAGGAATTGGAATTGTTGCACTGCGTGTTAACCCCATGCGCCCTTTTTTTATGGGACTTGCAGAGGAACACAGAACCTCACTGTGGCTCTGGATTTGTTCCCAGAAAGCAGGACAAACTTGTTTTGAACAGCAGGATGAGTCCTGCCTTTAACTACAATGCGATTGGAAGGTAATCTTGGCTTTGACCAACTGCATTTTTCAGTTAGGTTGGTATGACATTCTAAGGGCAAGATTAACTGACCAGGAACCATAATGGACCAAAGAGAAGCCCCAACTGTTACTTAACTTACAACGTCTGCTCTCATTTAATGATTAAACAATTTAATAATTTCATTCAATGGTTACTCAACTTTGAGACTAAACAACCAACAGACATAGCCCCTTCATACAGTCACTGCCATGACTTTAGGTTTCATTCACAACCATTAGTATTTTATGTAAGAAGGTATTTGGGAGACAGAAAATGAAGCAAGAAGAATTTGACAGTGAGGTGAGGACAACCTGGCGCAGAGGTGATGCAGAAATAGCAGGAGTGTAGTGAACAGGCAGGTTGACAGGAGAAGGACTTTTAGGAGTCTGGTACGGTGTCTGGGAGGAGAGGAGAGGAGAGGAAAGGAAAGGAAAGGAGATGGAAACAAAGGCTAAAAAAGACACATATTTCAGGCAAAACAGACTCTTTACTTGAAATATGTTAAGACAGCGGTGTGGTGGAGAACAGTGTGATCATACAGTAATACAACATTTAACATATTTATTTGTTTATGTTATTAGACACTATTTCTGTCCATTTCAGAGACTGAATAAAATAAAAATGTACTTGTAGCAACATTTTCAAGATTCATGTAACGGTTGGGGTTTTCTCACATATATATCTGTATCTGTATATATTTTATTCTACATCTGCATTATGCAAAAAACAAAAGCATAGAAAATATACATTTATTTGAGGTGAATATGATTCGTGTTGTACACTGAAACTTTTTGATGACCAAGATAAAAGGAAAGGCTAAAAATGTGAGAGATTATTCCTATCTAACATACAAAAAGGTTTATAACCATCTGCCCAAAGATTCTAGGAAAAATCAAACTTAAAGATAGGAATGATAAGACTGGAGTACACAGAGCTGTTGGCTGGCTCTTGACAGCTCATTGCCTTTTTAATAAATCCAAGAATTATGTCAGTGTTGAGAGGAGCTTCATTAAGCACAGTATCAGATTAAACACGTTGTTCAGGGCAAATTCCATCACATAACCATATTCCCTCATTCATAAGAGCAAGACGAGCACTTTGATTGTGTTTTCCTTGAAAGAGGTGTCACTATGGTATTTTATCATTTGCAGGCTTGTGACCTGTTCTAATTTGATTCTAGATTAGATTTTTTAAATTGTATTCAACTTGATTTACATTAGTGATCAAGAAAAGAAAAATGATACACACCTGCATTTCCTCCTCTGGCACTGGCACCTCTCTGGAGTACTGCAGGAACTGAGCCACATAGGTCATGATGGACTTCTCATCGGGATCTCGAACGTCCACATCTGTATCCACATCACAGTCCTCCATAATCAGATACTACAGTACTACTTCCAGCAGAAGTGACTTTATCTGTCTTTAATGTACCCCTTTAAAACCATAACCTGAAAGACACGGCGAGCCTGAACAAGAAAGTGTTTTATATCAAACTGAAGCAAATAAGCCGAGCGTATCACCAGACCGCTCGATCGTCATCAAATCGCCCTCTGGCTGGGTGAGTGCCGCAGCTCACTGCCACCAGTTAGCTACACTGTACACACTGAATACAATTGACATGGAAATCAATCAAGGACTTGTGAAGAAGAGCGTCAGCTGGGTGCTTGGAAGCAGACCAAAAAGAATCAGGAATGAGCTCACGAGAGCTTGTGTGGAAATTACTAGAACTAGCTTCTAATCAGTGAGGTAAACAGATCAGGAAAAACAGAGTGATAAATTATTACATTGAGCCACATGATTAGCTGTGTGGACAGTCTCTGAGTCTTTGTCTTTGTCCAAACAGGCTGCATAACAATGAAGCAGTAACACATAGACACACACGTGCACAGAGACATAAACACGCAACAGTAAGCTCACTTCCTAATACTCGCTAATACTGAGCAGGCTGCTGGTTGGACGGACAGTGAAGGAAAACAAAAAAGTTCAAACAGTAAATGGAGACATTGTTACAAACTCAATTACTCAGATCATGGTGGTTATTTTCACTGAGCACACAACTAATTGGTGGATGATTTTGATTAAAGTTTGTGTGCCATTTTTGATCAGCTTCTCTTCATCCTCTCATTCTCTGTGTGTGTGTGTACCTTCTCTTCAACCTTAACTGTCACTGTCGTGCAGCTTGGATTTCTCCCTCAACGTTCACCCAAATTTAAATTTCATGCATCTACATGTAATCCATGTGTCAGTGTTGTCAGCTAAACGTGCTGTTTTATGTTATGCTGTGTTTGTATATATTCACTTTTCCTCACACTGTTTTTGTTCCTCCATGTCATTGGCACATGCTCTTGTTTTCATTTTGTTCCTTTGTTTTGACCACACCCTTCTTCATTACCTGATTAATTGGACTCACTTGTTCCTTGTTTTCTCATTGTCTGTGCAAACCGCTTGGTTTCCTCTGTTTGTTGTGAGTTGTGAGTCTCAGCTTTGTCTCTGTGACTGTTATGTGCATTTCTATGGAGTTGCATCTTTGCCAGTTTTTCGGCTTTTTTGACTTGATTTTGGCTGTAATAAATTTTAAATTGTTTAACAACTTGTCTGCGCTTGAATTCCTAAACAGATCTGTGACATAAGCAGAAGCCATGAGAATTGAACAGAAGCTCATCCGTAGCTAAGTCCAAGACGTATGGCACACATGAATGAAACATGTTGGTGTGGCAGCAGCACTGCTGGTGTCGTTGTGCGCTCATCCTGCAGCTCATCTCTGGATGCTGTTCTGCTCTATACATTGTTTAATGCAGAAAAAGTTTCTTACCGTCAGGATCCAGCAGTCTCGGGATCCTCAGCTCTCTCTCTGCGATGCGGAAAGCTTCCTCAAGGTTCTGCTTATTGGTCCTGGTTCTGGCCTTGGACAGATCCACCAGATCGGGACGCAGAGCGTACAGGATGGCCAGGAAGATCACACCACTCCTCCAGCTGGCTTTAAAGTCTTTGACATTCAGTGTACAGCCAGCTCTATCAACAGACACATATGAATGAGTTTACAAGAAATTAATATTGGTATACAACCAGTACTAACTGCTATTAAGGCTACTTCTAATACTAATCACTTCCATTACTATGTGTGCCTCTACATGCTAATGCTGCTATATTAACTGCACATATGTAAAAGATAGTGCCGTTGTTACTTATCAAATAATAATGCTACAAAGATTAATCTTACTGCTACTACTTTTACTAATGCCACTATGAGTACTGCTAAAAACAGAATCAAACAGAGTATCGTCCATTTTTGATAATGATCAACACGCATATTGGGTTGCAAGAGACTTCTACCTCTGCTACAAAGACATTTCTTTGATTTTTAAATTTAAAAAAAAATAATTTAAAAAGCCCCTCTATCACTCTCTCTCGTGATCTACTGTTGTTCACACAATTATCAAGATGAACTGACAGAAGCCTGGATCTAGTGATCAATTTTGGACCCCAGAAACAATGTTGCACCCTGGAGTAATCCTGATTTTTAATCTACCTTGTGCTGTCATTTTTGTGCTTGGTTGAACAAAGAAAAATACAAACCAAAATAGATTTGACAAATGTGTGTCATATTTGTTGATGTGATTTATTAAGATTTTGGTAGCTATAGAGGCCCAGATGATGAAGCCCTGGTCCCAATTTGGTCTTTACCCCAGATCACAGAACGACCCAGATGTCCCTGTGTGAGGACATATCACTCCATACTAGAGAGGTTTCTCAATATTTTGGCAAGCTGATATGCTGTATCTGTGTGTAACCCTACATGAGCCGTACGTTTTGATTCACATTTACTGAATGTAGGTCCACTGATGCTACCAGGTGCTTACTTGTGGCACTGTTGCCGCACCCAGAGCAGCAGAGCCTTCTTGGCAGACACTCTGAAGCGGTTGTGTAGTGGCGAGCCTCTGGGAGGAACGGGGCTGCTGCTGGCTGAGCGGCTTGAGTGGGTGGAGCGCGAGTCCAGCGTTGCCAGCGACTCCATAGATGACTGACGGGAACTGAAGGAGAGGCTGCTGGCTAGCTCCTCAATCTGAAAGCATCACCAACACATTTGCTGTCATACATGCAAAAAGTCAAATAGTCTGAGATGTGACAGTACAAGCCTGTAATAACTCACATGATATTGAAGAATGATTGTCCATATGAGGCCGAGGATGATTGATGGTTTTCCATCGATAATGTCAGGAATGTTTATGTTGACTATTTTTATCTGAAAAGAAAACAGCAGCAGACTGTTATTCTGTGTTACGAAGAAAATATAAAAACAAGCAATCCATGTGCACACACAATAAGGAGGCCTTTTAATCTTGCCAACCTCTAATATAAACACGAGCAGCTGTTCTCAACAAACAACCTGTCCTGCACTAAATGATGAAAAGGTCAAGTAAACTACAAGATGGAGAAAGCAATGAAGAATCTCTGAAGAGGGGATTTTTGTCAGGCACAGGTGTAGACCAAAAACAGTTGATATTATACTTAAACCTAGCAGCTGGAAAGAAATCCTATTTTGTCACCCATGGTAACACATACATTGAGTATTCCCTATCTTTATTGATTATTTCTTGATGTATTGATAAATGATCTACTGTTTCATTTACATCCTATCCAGCTCCTTCCATGCGTCTCCAAGCGCACAGATCTGCTGATACAGTATGCTGCAGTGAGAACACATACCTATTTGTGAAAACTTACATTATGTGTCGAAACAAAACATTTGCATTGATCATTTATAATTTTTTTGGTACGCCGTTTCTCTGTTTTCAGCATTTTCAGTTTTGGTGTGTTTTCTACCCAACTTTCATAAATGAGACACCTTTGTTTATTGTTTGTTGCTGGGCAGGTAGCATAGGGCTTATTGGAGACAGCTGCTTGTGTTGTTGGAAACAAGCCAGATGATTCATCAAAGTAAATGTCTGGGCTGTAAAACCATAATTTGAGCTAAACACTAAAAGCTTTGTAGAGCTGCAGTGTTGTCTGTGGGTTTATCGTTGGTTCAGAGAGAGTAGGTATGAAACTATTTATTAAAGCTGCTCAATCAGCAGCACATAACCTTACCGATTTTGACTTTAAAAAGGCAAGGGCTTTCTCGATGTTACTCCTGTGCTGGAACATGCCTCTGCCTCTCTCCCGAGTCTGCAAAAGAAAACAAGCGATATCGTTAAGAGGCGTTAACCTTTTCGTTAGCACTGTTGGTTGTTAGTGTTCACTGAAAAGCGTGATGGGTGTTGAGCTCTTCATGACTCACAATGCGCTGGCCGCTCATCACCTCCAGCAGGTCCAGCAATTTGGAGCCATCACAGAAATCATTGAAAAGGTCCACGATTGTACACGGTGGTCTCCTCTGCCACAACGAAAAAACACGTTTGAGACTTGCTTTGAACTGTGTTTTACACGAGAGTTGACTTCAGAGCCTGGCATGATGAGCTCTAACTCCTTCACTAGCATACGTTCCTTCCAATATAATACTGTCCTGCTGATGATTCTTAAGAGATTTTATACCAGTTTCCTAAACTTGCACAAAATCACTGACAGCTGATATGACATCATCATCTGAAGCCAAACAGGTTCAAGGTGAAGCTTTTATCATTGTTTGGGATGCTGTTAAAGTCTGAGGAAAGCTTAGAGTAAAAGCCATGAAAACCTTTATTGGCCTGGTTTGTGTAATGATGCAATATAATCATTGTATCAGAGTATGGTGACACATATTAACTTTGAGGAGTAGTAATTCAGGAACCAGTTTGTAAAAAGTCTCATCCCTGTCCCAAGCATTATTCATATTCTCATTAATGAATTTCAAGCAGCCACAATTTTCCAAAGAGGACACAGAGCATTAGGGGACATGTTTCAGAGACCTTATTTTAACAACCACCCAGTCACTGACCATTATGGTAATTAACTGAGGCTGGTGAGAGACACTCTGAGTCGAGGACGGCTGGACAATCAGCATGAGAAGTGTGTGCTGGGTGCTGGACAGTGGAAAAGGGGCGGGTGATACCCGTCTGTTGCTGTCTGTCTGTGCGGTGAACCTTGCTCCTGAATGCTATATTTACATGTTTCCCTGCAACACCACCCCTCCCCCAAGACCATCAGCCCCCATCCCAATATTCTGCACCGTCACGTCCGTTGACCTCTAACATGCAGCAGAAAGAGAGCGGCACGTTAACTGTTTGTTCCTGCTGATTTACTTTTGTCTTCATAGGGGGCAGTTGTTCCTCAACAGTCTAAATAATCAAATTCAGAATTTCAGAGAAAATGTTTACATGAGGGAAATGAAATGGTTAAGATATGATGCCCACAAACGCAAGAGCTTGAGCACAGAGTACAATTTACATCCACTCAAGTTTTAACAGATGAACGTTTAAGCGACGGACAAATGATCTTACTTCCTACAATAGTAATCTCCACTGACAGACGTAATCAGCTGCTGAGTGCTAATTTCTGGTGTTGGGTGGTGCAACATGGTGCATGTTAGAATTACTGTTGGATGTTAAAATATAAATTCTGTTTGATCATTGAGTATAAATTACATTTTCTAAATATGAATTATCATACATCATATATACAATGATAATGATATATTCACTGTATGATGAATTATTGAATTATTAATAGGCCTATTGGCATAATTCTACTGTTCTACTGTTCTTCAATCTTACAAGAGTCTGCCTTTATGCATTAAATCTATTTTGAAGATGGCCCCTTCTATTTGTTTTCTACAAATCGCACACTGATTAGCTTTAACATACATTAATGTTAATTCAGTGAATTTTTAACATGTCAACATGTCTTTGCTCTAAACTTCAAGGCTATGCAGGAGAAACCACATGTTGCTCCAATAAACAGATTGGCATGTGATGGAATTGAAATAATTCTGATCTTGTTGACACCACATCATCAATCAAAGTCAAAAGTTATGCAAACTGAGGTTGGGAGAATGAAATAACAATAAATTCACAAAATAAATCCTTAGTAACATTGTTGCACAATTAGATAACACTGCAATATATAGAATATGACTAAAAAATACAGATGTTAAAGCTCACAAAGGGAGATACTTAAAAGACTTTAGGTAACAAGACTGTATTTAGGTGTGTTAATGGTCAATAGGCTTATTGTGGGTGCCGATTTGTTAAAGTCTGAAAGAGAAGGAGGAATAACCATTGTAACTTAAAGGAATCCTTTACACGTACTTTTAATATTAAGTGGTGGGTGTCAAGACTCACCTTTGCCAGCTGAGCATTTACCCAATTGGTGAAGGTCCTCTTCTGAATCTGTTCTTGTTCCACTGTTAAAATAGAAAGCACAAAAGATTTCAACTTACACATAAATGTGCACTGGCACATACAGTAAATCGCACTAAATTGGGCAACCTTATTCACTTATGCATCATTTGGACTGAGTGATGCACACCTGTGGTTGTATTTCAGATTTCAGTAAGAACGAGAAATGTAAAAAAAAAGAAAAAGAAAAAAGGCCTCCACTGAAAAGACATCAGTGATTCAAACATTACTGGGTCCGGTGATAAAATCTGACATTGTTACTTTCTTGTCAGAATGATAGACAATTTAACTATGTCAACAAAAATGACACACCTGAGCTCAGCCAGTGTAAACACATTGGACAGCATGCCTTTAAAGTAGGTCACTGTTAAGGGTACCACACCTCCGAGCTCAACAAAAGACGAGTTTAACTGGCTTTCAATGACAGCTGTCAAAGAGTAAAAAAAAGGAAGCAGACTGTGTTTGTCATTTGATGACTTCAGGTCACACAAAAGGCAACCGTGTGTCAAACAGACAGAATTATTCATTAATTAATTCTACAAGTATTGTATCCTTAAATATTAGGTGAAGGCTTTGGTCGAACAGTGTGGAAAATCCTTACAAACTCAGGTATTCAATCTGAGTTTTGCCTGAACAAGCAGAGAGATATACAGTATTAGGAAACATCAGACAATAACCAAGACACAGACAGAGTCTAGTCCAAACATGCAGAGAGCATTTTATGGCGCAGTATTCTAAATTTGCCCCAGTAACAGTGGGCAAACCCGGGAAAAGTTAGGATCACGTACCACAGTAACACTGACTAGCTGCAGAAATCTCTGTAAAACAGGAGCATCCCATAGAGCAACTAGAGGGGACTCAGATAGCACAGATCTCTGCCATCTGATTTCACCAGTTTCCTTCTCCTTTTTCCTATGTAGTCATACTTTTACTGCCATGAACCTGAAATTTTATGTTTTTAAAAATGAATTGTACAGCTCAATTGCAGTAATGATCTTCAACACGTGGATATGAAGAACATGTACAGCAACGTCATAAATGTAATGAAAGTGAAAAAATAAGCAATAATAATGCAATAATAATAATGCAAGAAGTACCTTATTGTTATGTGCTACTATGATTATTTATTCTTCGATTGTCACCACATTTTTAAGAATATTTTAAGAATATTTTCATGTTATTCAACATTTAAGTGTTGCAAGGAAAAATGGTTGATAGTTTAATACAATATAAAATGTAGCGTGTCATTTTAGCATTACAGTTGTTGTGAAATGTAGTATAAGGTTATATAGGGTCAATACAGAGGAATGCAGACCTGCCATGAATATATCCAGACTGCATCAAAAATGTTATAAGTTCGCAAATTAAGATGTTAATGGCATAAAAATCACAACATTTTGCTAAATTAGCGCAATATTACTTATATAGTTCGCTAACTATCTTATTTAACACAGCTTGCTAGCTACAACAAGAAGCTAACCGAGTTAGCTAACCATGACATTACAATTTTTTTTGACTTGACTTAGGACTTATTAGCGTGTTGTTTCTTCATCCATGAATTTGTAAGAATGTTCAGTACATTTTTGTGAACATAAAAATCAATTTCACCTCAATTCAACTTAGTCTCACTCATTTCTTTTTCAGATGGAATTTGTTGATATTACAGCAACATTATGAAATTATTACCCAGATAAAAATACTAACAATATTCCTGCCTTTTTCTAAGATAATATGGTTATTCGAATATGCACGGACTAATAAATAACAACAGAAAACACTCACCATTATATATCTCTATAAAATCATTCAGGTCATCCACAGTATGAAGAGTCTCACATACAATCCAGTCCTCACTTTCCATCATAAAACCGACTACCTGACTCAACGCAAATCTCAGTTTAACTATATACTGTAAAAGAACAAATATGTTAAAATGACACCAAATTCACCCCACATTTTAGTGATAAAGTGAAAATTTACAAATAAGTTTCTTCCTAATTGGTCTTGACAGTTAGCTCGTCTGCTAGCAGATGTCCTCTCTCCTCCATGCTAAGCTCCAGTTGTCCTCTGCTCTTTCTGTCCGGTTTTCAGCCTCTGGGATGAACGAACGGACGTTTAACTCTCGTCTATCGTCTTCCTAACTGTATTTAGCAGCAGGCCATCCCTGGCTTCAGTTCGACTTCAGTCTAATCTTAATATGACATCTGAGTCACCGCGGCAGAGCAGCTTTTTCTGATTAAAAGGGATCTGATATCGCAAACAACGCAACAGGAGGAGAGGTGGGGAGTTTCCTTTGGCATCGAGACCATCTGAGCTTTTTAACACCCAGATGTGCTTTTCTCAGCACACAACTTAAAACTTCTGGTTCAAAAGTGAGAATGTGGATGAAGAGGGCCTTGGGGATTGATCGAGAAACCAAAACAAACACACTTAGTCACAACAACCACCGCGCTGTAATCGGGGTTTCACTGCGTTACCAATTTAGCAGCCATAAAGCTCCTATTAATAAATCTCTGCTCCCCTGAAAATTGGAAATAGACGTCCAATGCAACGCCAATGGCACTAACTACTTACTTACTTACTTACATACATACTTCTAACACCTCTTACACTGCATTTTCCTTTTCTTTAAAAACCTTGGCCGACAAATCTTACAGTCGGCTTTGTATTCATTTTGTCTGACGCTGTCAAGCTAAGTATTTGAACCTTCCCACTCCTGCCCGTATTTCCGCATCCGTTTTCGTTTCGCACCCATCTGGCCACTACGAATCGAAGACCCGCCCTTACCCTGCCTCTGATTGGCTCTGACCCTGATGTTCTTACCCAATCTCTAACCACCTCACTCCTCTCACCTGGCAACCTGGACCTAATTCATGAAGGCCGTGAGTACTAGCCAATCAGCGGCAGAGAGGGGCGGGTCTGTGATGAAAACACGGAACAGATCGCGTAGCAAACGTAGCTACAACTGCTGTGATGGTAAAAAAAAAACTAAAAAAAAACAACAACAACAAAAAACTACTGTGATGGTCAAATCTCTACGTTTAGTGTGCAGCTTGCTATCACAGTGCTAATTTTCTTATTTATTCATTCTGACTCTACTGTGTTAGATTGTTTGTACAGAATAATGCAGACTACCTGTGTTGCTGTAGGATACCATGTCCATAAAAAAATGGGATGGCAGGTCACATTATAAGAGTGTGATGGTGTCATTGAGCCGTCTGGGGAAATTGAATTTGTCTGCTCCACCTATCAACTTCACTTTCACAGATTAACACGCCTCAATAGTGTTAGTCAACAGTCCAAGAAAGTCAGTTTCGGTTTTGTCCCATGTGTACGCCTTCATTGTGAGACATTTTAGAGACTTAGTGAATGAGGACTTTGTTTGATCCGGGCTTTAATGGCTACTGGCAATAACATGTTTGGGCATTTCTTTCCTTTGCTAAGTCTTGATACAGAGATGTCCAAAAACATATAAAAATGCTGCAGCAGGAGGAGAAGGAACAAGACATTTTATAGCTTACAGATGTGACACCCATCATCCATACACAGTGGGCTAAGCAGATGTCACCACATCCAGGGAGACTCTGAAGCATCATCTTTTTGTTTCTTTTCTATTTTGCTCCACTCTCCTCTCTTATATTCCTTCTTTCTGCCGCATCCTGTATCCATACGTATGTCTCTACAACACAATCCAGTAATGGTGTGCATCAAAAAGACGATCAGGCACAGCTCCAAAGGCTCTTCAGATGAACTCTTTAAGCTGTTTTCTGTTCTGCTTTGTGGTATGAATCCATGTTTATCACGGTTTATCACAGGACTTCAGTGTGATGTGAACACACTGGGCTTGTACTGTACCTCTGGAAGGTCAAGGTCTGCTTTGATTAAACTCCATAAAACAGCATCTGTCAAAACCTTTTTGATTGTTGCACTCATTTCTTTTAAATCATTTAAATAAGCAGCCTTCTCACATAGACTGGCATGTTAAATATGAGGCATATAGGAGGAAAGGCCTGATGTAAACAAAAATGTAGTTCAAAACACACAAAGCTTCAAAGCTCCTGAGTAGGGATCGATTATTTGTTTTGGAAGTTATTTATATTTATTTAATTGAGGTCAGTTTTTTCTTTCTATGAACGTCATGCACATCAAAACGTATGATTCAAATAATTTATATTGTATGTGTTAAGGAAATATTCTATTAAACATATGTTCATTTGTCAGTAGCCTTGTGTTGGGATTTGTGATGCTGTGCATTTTGACACAGAAATTTTAGCATTTACTGTAACTGAATATCAGTTCCAAATATCGTCTATCAGCTCCCTCGACCTTCTGATAATCGGTATCGTATCGGACCTGAAAAAACCATATCGGTCGATCCCTACTCCTGAGGGTACGTGCCAGAGAAAAAATGTTTCCACCAACATGAAATACAACACAGCATTGTTTTCATGTTAAAACAAAAAGCATTTCCATCTCATTACAATTCTGTTTCCACGTCCGACTTGCGTATTAGGCACTAGTCTTTAATAATTACAGCTTGTCTTTGCATGTACACTGCAATAATAATAATAATGATAATGCTGTCGCTGATTCTGTTGTGTTGTGAGTCAGAAAGGAAGAGTGATGTCGGGGAATGAATGTGCTTTTTTTGTTGCAAGTGTTGTTGAAAGTGAATGGTTGGAGAGCATCCAAACTCTCCCTCTGTGTTTTAGCCCATAACTACAGTTTATTTAATCACATAAACCTACTAAAACAATTACCATTCATTTATCATCCTTCAAATACATACAGAGATACATACATACCATTATAATTAGTGAGGAAATAAGAAAACCTTTTTGATTAAAGGGCGCCAAACCCTAAGAATACATTTTCATCAGCAACAGTAAAGCCTGTATTTGATTTTAATATCTCACTGTCAACCTTAAAAAGTCAAATAGATTTTCTAATAAAAATGAGATCCAAACTTTCAATTGAGAGCAACATTCATATTTTTCTTTATCGGAGGCAGAGATTGGATGATCAATTAGAAAAAATGTGCATGGAGATGAAGGAAAACTTTTTGTTATTCTCTATCAGTACAGAATATACTCAAGCATAGATACAAGGTAGTAAAGGATAACTTTATATACTTTCCGTCCTGTGTCAAAGCCAGTCCATCAGAAATAAAGGTCACGATCGTTAAGACAAACTAATGACTCACCCATGATGGGATCATTCATGTTGATTCAGCAAAGAATATGTTCTGATCATCAAACTCTACTGCATATCAACTTTAACTCCGTTTTCCTCCAAACACATTTTTATAACACTCAAAGCTGCAGATTCACGATTGCAGGAGTGGAGACATGAATGGATTTGTTAGTTATTCTTCTCAGCCTAACTTATCGTCTGCACATTAAGCCTGCAGGGAAGCAGGTGAGGTCGCCTGAGCTCCACCTCTCTTAAATCTGGCTCTCAGAGGCTCCAGACCTGCCCAAACAAGAAACAAGCCAAACAAGCCCGACAAGACGAAGCTCCTGCTGCATCATGGGTACCTTATTCAGCAAAAAGCCCGGGATTAAAAAATGTCAACTCCCTACAAACTACTCTACAAAGAGCCACAGCCGTCCTGCTTCGCTAAGTCGTAGTTCAGACCGAGAGTGTTCCCTCTAAGAAGTCTCAGTGTGGTTGCTGGGGTGCAACTGTGTTGAGATTCCATCAGACTACATCACTGTCAGGATCTAAACTTAGGTCTGCAGTGGAGTTGACAAGTTTTTACCTGTATGTCTCCTGCTATTACTCCTTTAGAGCATTACAACCCGCTGATGATGATCGAGCAACTGCAGGCACATCTGAGCAGTGACCTTAAACAGTCAATACAGAACCAAAACAGAGCAACATGTCAAGGGTGGTGGCTGATGTACACACTGACACCAATTGGTCCCTATTTGTTCCGATGTCCATCAGTCAGGTGCGGTCATATTTCCCAGAAAATTAGGAAACAAACACAATACAACCATCACAACATCATAGTTGAAGACAAATCGGGTTGGGCTAACAGGGATCCTCAACCTTTCCCAAGCTAAAGCTCACCTCTGATTGTTAAAAACTTTCCGAGGACCATCTTCCCAAATGAACGAAAGAGAGGGAGAAAAAAGAGAACAAAATAAACCGGGCTTATGTTATGCCAATGTGAATTATTTATGTCAATAAATGTCCTGCTGTGTATAAAATAAAATGAAAAAAATGGATAAAAAAGTGGTAGAATAAAAGTGTAAACAAGTAGATTGAGGGGATGGCTTCATGTTACCATAGTTACGGGCTCACACAAGTCACTCAGTTTGCAGGTCGTCATACGGAATGAAGAACAGGTTGGTTTTGATTTGATACTACAAAACCTAAGTGGATCCACTGTGAATGAACCCTCTGTGTGAAAACACACAGGGAGGATTATGCAAAGGTAACAAGAAAGGAAACAAAAGAAAATAAAGGATTTTCTGTGCCAATATCAAAGCTGTGACTCATCATTTAGGATGGTTGCTAACAAATAAACCCAAATTTAAGCACTTAATATCCCTGTAGAGATCTATTCCAACACAAATATTACATACATGCAAAATTCACACAACATAAACTATATTTAGCCACATTCTTTTATCATGACAGCGTTCTTCCAGTCTTCCTTAACAAGCTAACTTGTCATGGGAGCATTAGACTGACATCACCCCCTCTGTGAACTGTAACAGAATAATTACATAGCTGAGAAAAATGTACAATATTTCAAGAAATGAGCTGTTTCTAAATATGGGAAGGAAAAGTGGGGAGTCAGGAGCCAAAATTAGATCAGTGGAGAGCAAGGTGGCACCCAAAAATTAGAGAGGTGGAGACAAGGAAGTGTGGTGAGGAGTGAGAGAGAGAGAGAGAGAGATTCTCTTAAGTATGTGAGCCAAAGTCATTCGATCCCCAGTCTGCAGCTGGATCTTTAAATTAAGATAGATTAAAATATGCATACGCAAAATGAACCGGTTCTCAATACAACGTAACACTGCTGGGAAATACTTGTGTCCTTGAGTTTATTTGGCCGATTTTCAAACAAAGGCTTATGTTTTGATGAGTTGGCGTTTTAGAGATGCGTGATTTTACCTGATAACATTTTAAATCCCAATCTGTCAGGTGAATGAATGAGTATCTTATCATGAAAAGACTTGATGCACATTGAATGGCGATGTAGGGTTTTTTTATTGCCAATTTGGTTTTTAGTCTCAATTTTAGCCTACAAAATTTTATATTGTTTCAGATTTCAGATTTATTTACTTCTGAAGAATGGAGATGCAATATATGCAAGGCCATGATGAGCTCAGTAGAACAAGGACTATGCAGATGGTGTAACAGCACAGATGACAGAGCAGAGGAGAGAGGTTGATAAATGAGATGGCGAGTGGTTGACAGTGACCAGAGAGAGCAGCTTCACACTGTCACAGTGAGTCATCCCCACCCTCCTGCTGTCACTCAGCAGAATGACTCAGGTCCCTCACAGGCCATGGTTTCATTTCAGCACATTAAATCAACCATGACCTCAGAAAAAGTGGGGAAACTGCAGTGGATTGATAACTAAAGACAGACAACCAAGGATTCATCGCTGTCAGGTTGCTGTGGTAACCGAGAGTAAACATTGAAATGGAGCTAGGAGAGGTTTTCCCTTTCCACTTGACACCAGGCTTTTCTTGGGTTATTTCCTTTGTGTGAAATAGATACAGGTGGAGGTGGAGACTGACCCTGCAGCAGCATGTGGATGTTATCGATGTCTAGGGGGATGGACCCCCGCTCCACCACCCCGTCTCTGGAGTAGAAGTCTGACGCCATGTTCACTGTTTCATCCACAGACGGGTGGCAGCATGGCACTGTTCTGGAAGAGACAAAAAAGGGAGAGGAAGGAGTGTAACTGAACATGACATAACATAACATAACAGGACACGACATGACATAACATAACATATATGTTTCATCAAACACGTTTGAATGATAATGAGATAATCTTCTTCCATTCTATATATTTGACTTTGTCTGAGACGTTATAATGACTGAAGTGTGTTCAGTGCATGTCCCAAGGATAAAAGAACCATAAAACAACAAATTAAATGTTTAATTATATTAAATATATTAATCATATAATCATATAACTGTTTAATCTGCAATTCTGACAGATCATTCAGGACCGTTTCAACCCACAATCTGACAAGATGGCCGCTGGTTAATTACAAATCGATGTGTAATATGACCGACTGGCTCCACATAAAGAATGATCATAAACTGGATGAGCTGCAGGCTAATGTGTGCGTGTTAGAGAGAGAGTGAGCAAAGACGCTGTGTGAAAATATTATTGTTTTATTTAATGATACTGTGTCATTAATCTAAGAGAATTTTTGACAT
>OMNV01027081.1:0-48767 GCA_900303265.1 Brotula barbata | reverse complement strand
TCACATTTACACACACACGATCGCAAATTTATGCTGATTAATCAAATCCCGGTGAAATAATGGTTTTGTGTTCACAAAAGAATCTATTTGGATTTTATTTTGAAAAGTATGAATAGAAAATTGACACAGATAGGATGTCAAATTTCTGAAAAGAGCCCGTGTGCTTTGTGGAGGTGGACGCGGTGGGAACCGGAGTGATAAAGGAGACGTATTTTTTTCTTTTTTGGAATAAATAATGATTTTATAGGAGCTGCCTGTGCGGCTGTGTTATCGCCGCGCTGCTGTCTTCGCTCCCAGCACAGAGACCAGAAATAATAACAATAAATAAGGGAGCTGACAAAAAATGCCACGCAGTGTGCGGAAAAAGGAGACAACTTCATTCACCGTGAACACAATCAGCAGAGGAAAGCAGCCAAGAAAATCCCACAATGCACCAGAGACACCGAAGAGTTTCTCCCTCGCACTAATCACGGTGTTTGATTTTTATTATATTGACTTTCGCTTGACATTTCTCCACCGTTTGGATGAAATGGAACTTGCGGCTTCTTCCTCGCCGCGTTTATCTGTGGTTTGTGTGTTTATGAGAATCATCAGCCGGTCCGTTCGTCACCGAGTGTTTTCAAGCCACGTCTGCTTTGTCTGTTTACCAGGACGCTCCAAAAATGAGGGTTCACGTGGTCCAGAGAGGAACCCCTTACCTTCACGTTCTGTCAAATGAGTGCCATGAAATGTGCATTTATTCAGACATGTTGTTGATTTCTTTCAATTGAACACATGAACCTGAATGGAACCAAATCAGACACATTTCTCCCACGATCGATCATAAATCTGTCTGAAAAAGCTATTATCAATATATTCAGTTACTCTCCTCTTCTCCTCAGACGGGCTGCTGGATTGGCAGCCAGGAGGTTCTGGGTTTGAATCCCATGCCGGTTCAGTGTGGAGTTTCCACATTCTCTCTTTAATAGATGAGATGGATTAGATAGAGAGGAACAAATTCAGCCGTGGCAGAACGGTTTATTTCGTAAGAACAAAATAAAAGAACCAAGAAGGTCCCGGCATTTTCCCATAGAAACCCTCGGTGATGCCTGAACAAAAAAACAACAAGGAGCCTCAGTTACCACACATGTTGTGTTAATTCAGGTCCTTCGTCCTTCCTTTCTGCTGATTGGAGGATGATGCCGCTCCTCGTCTCACTGTTTGATAGTGTTTTGTTTTATACAGTGTTTTATAGTGTGTCGTCTTGTGCAATGTCTGTCTTTGTCTTGTCCAATGTCTGTCTTTGTCTTGTCAAAATGTCTGTCTTTTTAAGTTTCCCTCCACGCCGAGTAACCCAGAGAAATTCCGTTATGTGTGTGCATAATGACAATAAAGAATTCTTGATTCTTGTGTCTGACGGCCTGGAGAGGAGATTTCTGTCTTTCTTTCTTTCCCTTTTCTTCCCTTTTCTTTTCTTGTCCTCTTTTTTTTTTTTTTTGCTGACTGGGGGTTGTCTGAGGCCGCTCCTTGTCACACGGTCTATGGCAGCCTGGAGAGAGGATTTCTGTCTTTATTGAACGCCTCCTCTCCTCTGTCATCCATCATCTCATCCCACAGCGTTTCTCGCTGCGGCGATGCCGGCCTCACTGTACTCCGCTTTCATTTCCTGTCCTCTGACACTGTTGGAGTCGTATATCTGCACTTTTCCTCGCTGACATCCGCACCTCACACTCACTTACAACCCTTTTTCACCTGACTTCCTCACTTCTTCTTTCCCCTGGATTTCTGCGCTGTTCACCACCTGTCCGTCCGCACTGACAGACCGTGACGGTGCTTCCTCCACCTGTCAGGCCTCTCGTGTAACAGACAGCTCGTCTTTTATGAGGTCGGCGCCGCGGCCCGGACCTGAGCCTGCTGATCTTTTGTTTCCAACGTGCTCCCGCTGATTGAACACCTCAGTATGAACTCTGAGCTGCTGCTGCTGCTGCTGCTGGTGCTGATGCAGGCCCGTGCCAGCGAGGACCTGACCGGGAGCCACGTCCCCTTCATTAGGCCTTTTAGTGCTGGTGTCCTCCTGGACTCAAACCCAGACCTCATGTGGACTGAACAAGCTAATTACTTTGAATTATCTGAAAAGTAAACCATAAACGTGCACTTTCTAATTCTCTTCAACATTTTAGGTAACATTTTAGGATTTGAAGGGTCTCCTCCTGCCTGATCGGACGATGTCAGACCACGAATGGGTGGACACAAAGCTGCATCGTCACACTGGGTATCGATCCGATCACCAGCAGGTTCACACTGACCGCTGCTGCACTGTACGTCAGTATCACCACAAAGTCTACATGATCCAACAGGGGCACCAGCAGAAACCTGAGGTAAAAATATGCCGTGTGTGTGTGTGTGTGCAATGAGTCACTGTACACACCATGACTTCATCTTGACAAACACTGTCCCCACAATCCTCTGCATGTAAAAAAAAAAAAAATGGAGCTCTCAGAAGCTTAACAGGACAGGAGCCAAATCCGAGCGAGGCACATGAAACGTTTGGAAAGACCTGAGGTGATCAATAAATGAATCAATACACTATAATAATGTCTGCCATATGATGATGGGTACAGTCGAGAGAGACGGGGTGACGTGCAGCAAAGGGCACGGGTCGGAATCGAACCTGTGCCGCTGTGATATGTGGCATAAGAGGTGATGGACCAGAGCACGATAAAAATATTTTATGGCTTTAAATCACTGATAAATGGGTTTATAATAGAATCCACTGTAAGGCACTTCAATCAGTTCAGGGGTATTTAAAGGACTTTGAATATACTCACTTTACCACATAGTAAAGGCATAAAACCTCTTCCAATGTCTACAGAAGTTCCCAGAATTCATCACAGTACTTATTAGAGCTTTGACACATTTCATTTCATTTCTCCAGATGGACCCGTTGGTGGTTCCCTCCGGCGTTCAGAGTTCAATGGTCATGAACTGCGTGTGTGCAGTGTCAGGTGACACACCTTATTGTTTTCATCCACCAGAGGGCAGGAGCGTCTCACTGCCCTCTGGACGCCTCGACTCTCAGCACGCAGGCGTCTGTTCTCGTGACGTGTTGTACAAAATGCATGAATTTTATCCGTTGGATGTGTAGAGATAAAAAGAGACAGGAAGACAGGAACCTTTTTTTTTTTTTAAAGTCACAGACTGCACGTTCTTTGCCATTGTAAAATATCGTTTTATCTTTGTCAACAACATTAAAAACAAAATGAAATGTCCACGACATATAAGTGATATAAGTGAATATGAAAAAAAACGACAAATCACAGCGACAGAAAATAGGTAAAAGATCCAGTTTTCTGTATTTTCTGCAGAGCCTCGTTTGCGATAGAAACTTGAATACGCATTTAAAATGTTTGCCTTAATGCAGTAAAGCGCCAGCTGAATCCCAGCCCCATCTACTAATGATGAAAAAGGTCAATGCAGTGTCCTGCTGTGTCATTTTAATACATGAACACTTTCCCTCCAAGGCTGCATACGCTAAAAGGCCAAAAATCTTTCTTTTATTTGTTTGGCCGATCTGTTCCAGCCCCTTATTGTCCTCTGATTATCAACTCCTCTTCCTCCGGACGGATTCCGCCTGTCATCCATTGTTTCTGTTGTGTTAAGTGTACATTGAGAGGTACAGCCACTGAAAATAAAGCAGAAACAGACATTTGACGCACAGCAGTGCAGCAAACACGGACGACTTTCATTGAATCTCAGTCTGAAAGTGGAGCTCTTGTGTCCGTCTTTCCAAAGAACCGCTGTCTGCCTTCATCCTCTGCTTCTCCTTTTAACTTTATTTAGCTTTATTGTGCATCCTGTTGAACCTTAAATCCATTTAAGTGTTCACATTAGCAGTTCATTAATAATTCAGTTTACAATGTAGAAAAGGCACGAAAGGCTCGTAGATTCTACAGATGTTTTCGCTTAAAAAATCCTCAATTCCTTTAGAGCACTGCTAACTTTGGACATCTTCAATGTCCCTTAAATTTCTTTTTATTCTGCATACCTTGGGTATCATTTTATTTAGATTCTCCCAGAATGCATCCTGATATTGTTTCTTTTGGATCCCAACAATCTTAGTGAAGATGAACCCTGTGTAAAGATGCTTGATGGTGATCCCATCAGTGGAAAACATCTGTAAAGAAAATGTTGTGGTACCTCGGTCTCTCGAAGCTTCATGGCGTTTCCGTCAGACATCGTTTTGAAGATTTCTGTCGGCAAAGAAGTAGAAATTATTATTATTATTGATTTGAGGCCTCGAAGGCAGTGGTCATAACGAACAGATGTGTCTGTATGATGTTGCATAAAACACAGTGACATACAAGAAGTAACTCCTCTGCAGGCTTTGTTTGATATGTTTTTGGCGTCCTTGGAAATTTGGGCATTTCATGTAAATTCAAATCAAAACTTTCTGAATATGGACCCATGGGTGGTTACCACAGAGTTTAGATGGTTAACTTCACTTACGGTACATGCAGTCCAAGCGAATGATGAGACTGATGAAGCTCTCCAGTGTCATGTGACCAGAGGAGGCGCCATAGCGCAAAGCCATCAAGTTCAGCATTTCGTCGTTGACTCTCACCCCTGACACACACACACACACACACACACACACACACACACAGAGTCAGCAAGAGTTATGCTTACAATTTGTCAAATTCTAAATCAATGTGAAATGCTGCGTGAACTAACAAACAATTTCCTTCGCAACGCAGAGAAATTTTTTAATAGAATGAGAAAAAAATAAAAAATAATGAAAAGAGGAAAAAAAAGAGAAAAATGTTATTGTAGTATTAATGAGGGAAAAAAATGTGATCAAATGAAAATACCCTTTTAAAAAAAGCGAAAAATGTCTCATTATATAAGAAGAAACTGAGCACAACTTTTCAAATCATGGCTGCAGTTTGTTGCCACGGATACGGTACGCGCTCTCCTCTTAATGCTTGGTTTGCGATCATTTTTGAAAAGCTGGTAATAACTGCAGTCGGCGGCGATGTGTCTTTTTGTCTTTCCTCTTTGTTGTGTACTGTTTAATCTAAAGTGAAGTGACCTGCTTCTGTCTGTCGTGTCTCATTATCCAGCCGACGGTCTGACGCTGTACCTGAAGCCGTGATGGCGTTCCTCAGCTCGCCCAGCGACAGCGTCCCCGTTCGTGAAACATCAGTGCGGAAGAAAATGTCCTGATTAAAGAGAAAACGGTTAATGAGCTGAAATCTGGTGTAGTGTATATGACAGGACATATGGCTCATTCCCACGGTTTCCATGTCTCACAGCAGCTATCACAGAGCCACTGACTGCTCGTACCTTGTACAGGCCGACCTTCTTCCACAGACGCAGAAACTCGTAACTGTTCAGTTTGCCCGTGATGGATGTCTTTGAAATGTAATGTTAAGTGAAAAAAAAGGAGGTTTCACGAAAGAAACACGCTCATTTGACCTCTGTCCATCAGGATACATCCATGAGAGCGACCATGCTGCGGCAGGCGTCCAGGCTGAAACCTCCGGCCTTCAAGTCCCCTGAACAAAAGAAAACACAACACCGTCACACACACATCGAACAGAACATTTCATTATTCTTTAAACAAATGTTATATGTTTAAAATATTCATTCCAATTATATTACATTTTATACATTAAAAATAGAAAATTTTATTAGACTACATAAACTGAATGTGAATATAAATTTCAGTTAAATTCATACATTAATTATATAAATGTTCTATGAACTGTTTATTAAACCTTTCAGGATGTTTTCATTCAAAAGATCCTTGAGCTGCTCTGCATCCACTTCTTCATACTGTAAATAGAATAAAAGAAAAATAGTTAAAATTACTTTCACTCCTGAGCTCTCGGTCAGATGTGGTCAGGAGAACGTTTTCAAAGTCTCCACGTTAGCCTGCCGACGCTCACGTTTACCAGACCGGATTAAGGTAGCTGTTATTCTCCACCAATCCACCAGAGGTCACCCTTGGGTTTCCTCCACCACCTGCATCACCTGACCTGCACACCTGCTCCAAATTGCCTTCATCTCCTCAGAATATTCAGTTTACCATGCAGAGACAAAGATGCTGTATCGTTAGCATATGGGCGTGGCCTCTGTGGGGGGGAAACGCAAAGCTCCCTCTCAATCGCCACTAACGGGAAAGAGCGCCAAATGTAAAATCATTGTAATCGTTTCTTCTTTCCATTCATCCATTATCCATCCCACCTGTCCTTTTTATTTCTTATTCGAGAACAATCAAATCAATCATCAAAATAACATTTCACCCCTCCGTCCCTCTGTGATTGTGGATTTTCCCCCGTGGCATACCTGAGGAAGGAGTACAGGAGATGACTGGAGACAGGAAACGACACAAGACTGTCTCCGTCCACCACTGCACAGTCCTAATGCTGTCAGCATGAATGAAGTGGCTCCAGTTGGGAATGTAAAGTTTTACATCAGTTGCGTTACATGGCAGTGAGACAAAGTCGTGTACCTTGTCAGAGTGCTGGCGGAACAGTCTCTTCTTCTTTTCATCGTCGTGTCCATCGTCACCGTGTTGGTGCTGAGAATTGAAAGGAGAAGACAAAGGACATGATGGTGAAACACAGAACTGACAGAGTAAGTTGATACCAAAATATTCAGATTAAGATGAACATCAACATTATTATGATTCCCTTTAAATCTTGAACACCACCTGAGTCTCCATAGGTTCGTGGTTATGGCCGCCAGAATTCTCGCTGGGGGGAAAGATAAGATAAGGAGGAATATGGTAATCAGATTACAAAGTGTGCATCAGGCATCTTTTGATGACATCACGCATCAACTCAAACACTGATACAGGCGAGCGGGATTACTGGATGTGGGTCTCTGCCTTGGTGAGGATGGTGAGGATGAAGGTGGCTGTCTCGTTGGGATTGAAGGTGGAGGGGACGATCAGGTATTCTCCAGGCCCCAGCATGAAGAACTCCATGACCTCACGCGCATTCAGGAAGGTTTTCGTCTGGGCCACAGGCGCGTGGTTCCTGAAGAACGAGGCGGGAAGCTTTCCTCTCTCCGTCGCGTACTGTAACGATCGGTTCAGCCTTCGTTTTGATATCAGCGTTATGGTGACGACGACGTGAACCAGGACTTTGATAGAAATGGTACTTACTTGTTGTGGCAGCTTGGAGTGGAAAAGGAGTTCATGACAGGAAAGAAAAAAAAAGTTATTATTTCATCTGCTGCTCAGTGGCAAATTTCTACGAGAGATGGAGTTAAATGTAACTACGCAAATACAAGCTTTTATTATATCATAAGCACATCAAAATCCATACAGTAGAGAGTGTGTCACATGACTGTAAAGTCTCTTGTGACCTCTAAGTGATGTGATTGTGATTGAATGTGATTGATTGATTGAATCTTGTCTTTATTCTAGATGTGTTGGGTATCATTTTATATCCTCAGATTTCCTCGAAATGCACCCTGATATATATATATATATATATATATATTTCACTAGAATCTGAAATAAAACTGTAAAAATATGGAGCTGCCGGTGCTATCGTGGAGACATTCCGTACGCCACAACAAAAATGCTTTTTTTTTTTTTTTATAACATTTACCTCGAACACACTGAATCCGATGTGGATGTGTTTGACCAGGCGTCTGTTTCTCTTGTCGGGTTTTTGCATGAGAGACACCAGCATGTTGTTGCCACTCTGACTCTCAGCACAGTCCCTCAGTAATTTCCCAATCCTGACCCGATACTGGGGATTAGTCCAGAAGCTCTCTGACAGGCAAGGAAGGAAACATTTTCACTTTTTAATCCTTTGTCAATAATTTGCATTTCCTATATGAAAGATGCGATACAAATAAAGTACTATTATAGTTATTAGTATTGTTGTTCTTGTTCTGTTCATATGTAAAGTCACGTCACGGTTGAGTAACTTTAGAGAATAACAAATATTATCCCAGTTGAATTGTTGAATTGATTATATATATTTATATCGTAATAACTGTGCTGTTTTTTCATGGCATCTTCATCACATGTCGGTATCAGTGTTACCATTAGTTGGTGTGCCACAAACATCTGTATCTTGGATTTACCAGGGTTATTCATGCATCCTCCAGCTGTGGTTCCTGCGACCCATCTGCCCTCGTAGACGGAGGCCTTCCAGTGACAGGAGGAGCCTCCATCCAGGAATTCAGGACACAGGCAGCAGATGTCCAGATCCTCAAAGTACCTACAGAAGTCTTGCATGGTCATCCTGTTGAAGTCAGAGGTAAGTTCAAGTCACACACACACACACACACACACACACACACACACACATTATTATTAATTATTTTCTGAACGCTACTAAAATGACAATGTAATCAAAATGTAAAGCAATATGAACATCAACATGCATTCTCATTACAGATGTGAACTTCTTCACATCTTCAACACAGTTTTAGCTTCATTTGAGTGAAAAACAAACATTACACTCATTAGATTTACTTTAAATGGATCAAACGTATTCAATTCACCCAATTTTCTTGGTTCTGTGATCAATCTATAAAACGTCTATGTAAATCTATAAAACATGAAAAGGACAATATGCATATTGGGAACAGGTAAAAAGTAAATGAAATCATGTATCTAGTGATTTTGAGACTTTAAAGCTTGTTCTACATGGTAAACTCAATTATTAATGGCTTACAAATATGAAAAGTCTTATTTAATATATCCAGGGCCGTTTAAGTAACACTTAACTGTTTGCCATACTGTGGATTAATTTTCCAGTGTGTAACGGATCAGTGGGTAAATAATCATCGTTTGTACACTCTAATTTTGTGTTGTAGTACAAAGGTTTTGAAATAGCCTCTGGCTGATCCAAATTACTGACCGGCTGCTATTAGTGTGAATTTCAAGCTGCGCATTCGTGCGTAAGCAGACCGTTGTACCTTTCCATAATTATCCAGTGTATAAAATAAATGGCATTTTGTGACTGTAAGCAGGTTTGATTGAATGTTCACCGTAGGATTCTTACCAAAACTCCCCGTCGTCAGCTATGGAGAGGCACATCTCACGATCCTGAGGACTCACGGTGTTCCACAGGGGAGACCTTCAGGGACAACTTATCAGTGAGGTAGGACGACAAGCATGTAAAACAGTCCCAGCTGAACATTTAGCTACGAGAGACGTGAGATTTATTAGGACAGGAGGAAACTGCACTGCTCAAAATAGTTCAAATATATTCAGTATATTTAAAAAGTAAAATCAGACTATAAAAATTCATATAAACAGCATTGTTCAAATTTTATTTTCATTTTCAATTCACGTGCCTATTAATTTTCTAGTGAAAAGTTAAATTCTACAAATCTTACCGATCACACCAGTCTCCGTTCCACTCTCCTTTGCCCCAGGGGTTCCACAAACGGATCAGGCTGACGAGGCTCCCCCGACTCATCATCTGACCAGCAGTCATCACCAGAAAAAGATTGTGTGTCATATACAACGTAAATCAATACCTGTAATACAACATGCAAAACATAAAAAGCTTTCATAATGTTAGAAATCTTTTTTTAAGGTTTAAGGATTGGATAAAATCAGCCATGGAGGAGAGCATCACTTCCGATAGATAGATAGAGAGAGAGAGAGAGAAAGAGAGAGAGAGAGAGAGAGAGCGATAGATAGATAGATAGAGAGAAGAGAGATAGATAGATAGATAGATAGATAGATAGATAGATAGATAAGACAGAGAGAGAGAGAGAGAGATAAGAGAAGATAGATAGATAGATAGATAGATAGATAGATAGATAGATAGATAGATAGATAGATAGATAGATAGATAGATAGATAGATAGATAGAGAGATAGAGACTGGCTGTATCTGTGATGTACTTTTCACTGTGTTTGGATGCAGGATTACCTGTTTGACTCCTGTGACAGTGTAGGCATGGCCGTCGACCAGGCCATTAGGTGCCACGGTGTTGTCTGACGTCTCCTGCGAGACAGATAATAAGGTGTGTCTTGAATTTTTACACTCTGGACAACTTCCAAAGATGGCATTTATTATCAAGTTCATCGCACACAGGCACAGGTTTAATCAGCCGTTTACCCCCTGCGGCGTGCCACATCCCATCAGTGATTTGGATCTGGCAGCTCTGTGCATGAGCTCCCACAGGTCTGGAGGTGGCTCTTTGAGCTGGATACACGCGTGAACACCACCGGTGAAGTCCACCAAAGCCTCTGCTGGAGTTCCAGCATTCATGTCTGCATAGGAACCACACACCCTGATACATGTGGATGAGACCTCATTATTAGAATCTCCAAAAATAAGACACATCGAGCACTTTTATATGGTGGAGTATAAGGGCCACAGTTGGAAAAGAGAGAGAATTGGGGAATATAAATGCTGAATTCTATGAGAATAAAGTTGTAAAGTTGTCAGAATAAATCCAGTTATTACTGAGAAGGAGCCAAAGATTCAGCAGTGCTGGTGTTACTATAACATTTTCCCTCCACTAAATAATGTGACTTTATTCCCCTGACATTCAGATTTATTTACTCATAACGTTACAACTTTATTCTGCTGATTTCTTTTCATTTCTAGTTTTTTCGTCTGATATAATGACTTTATTATGTGTGTATTCTCGTACAATTTGGACCGCAGCCTTTAACCGTGTCTCTCTTTACTCTTCTCCAACAGTGCCCTGACCCTCGGTTGTATCTGTTAAAGTGAGTAAATCGGACTATTTGTCCTACTTGGCGTAGGCCTTCTCCAACAAAGCAGGCCAGAACTCATTTGGTGTTTTGGAGTGAACGAAGATTAAGTTGCCGCTGATTGTCGGTAGCTTGTCGTCGATGACAACATCCACCCATCTTCCAAATCTCCAGAACTGAATGTTAGAGTAAAGACAACATTTTTTCACTTTAACAAAACAAAATTAATTGTTGGCAAAGAAACGTGAAAAGCGTCCCTTTAGTTTGGAGTGAATATATTATATTTGGTTGGAAATCATGATATAAACTCTGGAAGACTTTTGGCCATTTCAAATGATCACATTAAGCAGTTAGCGATCTAATTGAGTATTTACCCTGAAGTGGAACATCCCGCAGTAATCTTCATCAAACATTTGCCCGTGTGGTATAACTTGCTCAAGGATGTGATTCTGGAACGTCAGGGCTCCGATAGAGGCCAGAAACCAGCAGTCTCCTGAGAAAAATAATCATTCATTGAATCAGAGTGGTGCACGATGCAGGCGGGGCAGTGAATGTGCAGAAAGATTTCAGACTCAGCTCCCGTACCAACAAATCCCTGTCCAAAGTCAAACCTGGAGATGCCGTCCACGACGAACGATGGATTGGGGACAATTTTCTGGAACAGATCATAGAACTGTATTGTATGGATACCCTATGCAGAAAATATCCTCACAATGACTGTGTGTGTGTTTGCTATTATTATAATTACATTTATTATACAGAAATGCATTGCATTCACCAAAACAACTAAAAAATGAAATGAAAATAACATTTGTGAGAAGTAGTAAGTCAGTGTTATTTTTTTTAAATTTGAAATATATATATATTTATAGATATAGACACACATCTACAGTGTAAGAGGCCCATCCCAAATGACATGCTGCCTGGTTCAACAGTCTGACTCACCCCTGGTCTTAGCCACACCACACGATCCAGTTCAGGGGATTCCAGGACCCCTTGGCCGATGGAGGTCCTGTCAGGGGGGAACATCTCATCGATGTACCGCACCTGTCTGATTTTGCAGAAGTTTTTCATCTGCTCGAAGTCTTGGTTGAAGAACCTTTCAGGGTTTTCAAGGCTCCCTTGACCGTCTTCCCTGTTTCGAGCCTGCATGAGGTTCATGCACACGCCTGGAGGAGGCATTGCTGCAGCGTGGTGGGCTCTGCTTGGGAAAGTTAAGAATTGTCATGGCATTGAGGATGATTTTGTGAACAATCTCTTAAACAATGTTAATCAACTAGGTTAAAAGTATATTTTTTTAAAAGCCACCTGCTAATTTCAATGTGTCTTTTTCACATTAAAACACATTATTAACACACTAAACTGACAACATCCATGAATCAGCCCCTGTATAAATCCTTTTAACCTTTGATCGATTTTTCTCCGACGACATTTTCAAATCCCTTAAATTCGTAGTTTGCTTAAAGCCGATCAGGGTCGGGTTTGTGTAAAAGGAAGTGCTCTTATTTTGAAATAGTTCCGTCAGTCGCGTACATGTCCCCGGGCGGTAAAAACGGGCAGGTGATGTCGTCATACTTAGTAGAACGGAGAAAGTTATGTCTAAACTCCTCCCGAAGAGGCTCAAGGTGTGTATAGTACAAAAAACGTGTACAAATTAACTTTGGTGTATCCTCTTTTGATAGGTATGATGATGAATGATGAATGATGAATGATAGTTTTGTTGTTATGGTATTTAAGCTGTATTGGCTAGCTAGCACTCTGTGGGTAAATGAACCGTGTGTGGTTACCGGATGGCTAATCGGTATCATTAGTACTTCATTTAAAGGCTTTACTGTAGTTAGTTACTTAGTTACTGGAGTGTATTTACTGTAGAGTTATAAGAATGAAAAATAAAATAGGAAATCTGTAAAATAACTTATACGAGGTAGTTGAGGTAAAGGAAGTAACATTGAGAATTTGTCACTTTAGTTTTGGGTTTTCAGTAAATCCAAAATAGTATTTACAGGTAAAAAAATTTGATTTAAATGCGTTAAAATGTGCAATTTTGTGCTTCTTGATTGAGTCAAGAAGCTCTCTAATATTGTCAGAGAATACTTGCCTGGATTTATTGCTGACTTTTTAACTGACCTTTCATAGTTTGACATTTCTGGCAATGCACAAGTAACCAATGTGCATGTTTTCAGTCACGCAATATAAAACTGGTTTTAAGTGAAAGGTTGAGTTGACAGCTGTGTCGCTAGTTTGAACAGACAGGTTGTTTGCACAGGTTGACAGATGAGCAGTGGTTGTTTTATGCATGAAGGCTCCCGTTTAATTAAGAGCCAAAAAAAACACACAAGATACTGAGCATAAATGGTCACATATACAAATACAAATATATATAAAGACTGCTGAATAATGTGCCGAGTCGGTCGAATAATTTCACCGTGCGATACAGTAAATCCTGCACGCTGTCTGACCTTAAAAAGAACTTCTGAAATTGTGATTAGGCAATTATGCTTTATTCATTTTACATGTAAAATGATTCATTGACAGCTACAAATCAAATGTTACAGTTTGACAGGTTTATTGGTGTGTGTGCGGCTCTTACCTCAGCGACTTTAGAGAGTAAGTGAAGTATTTGGATCAGTGATCGGGAGTGAAGTATCTTTGTTTAAATGCCTCCACGAGGTGCTGTCATGTTATTTCATTCAAATATATAAGGTATCCCCCCAACGAACTCCACCTACAGTTGCACAAGCAGAGATGGGCCTCAACACGAATGACATTTGATTTCAACTTCCCTGTAATTTACCAGAAATGTACCATCACCTAACATCAGCACAGCTGCAGAACACATAAAATATACAGGGCAAAGCCAACATTCCCAGCAATTACAAATAACAAGTTACAAATCTCTCCAGTGTGGTTTGTTAGTCACGTTTGAAATAGTTGCTTGATTGTGAGGGTTAAAGACTTAACCTGCACAAAAAAAAATGTTGAATTAAAATGTTTTAGAAATCCACTGTGGCTTTTGCCCCAACTCTTCATTTTATTTTGACTAATTAGTTTGTCCTGCATGAAAATAGCAAAAAAAGAAAAGTAGTCTACACTGAATTCCTGCGCCTAAAGGATTTATTTAATAAAATAACGTTAAAGTAACATTGCATCCAGGGGAATTCTCTAAAACTGATCTAGAATAAAGAGAATCCTAAGGGAAAATAAACCATTAAACGTAAAGTCATGGCATTTTTAGTGTTTTTGGCTTCTTCAAATCACCCGTTTTCCATGGTTCTGTGATGAACTATGCTCATAAAAGCTTATAAAACATTAAGTAGGACAATACAGAACAGGTATGAAAATGCTAAACCTAAAAAAAAATGTACAGAGATTTTTATGCCCTTTTTCACATGATATACTCAATTGTAAATGGTTCACTAATGTGAAAAATCTATTAAATAACCCCAACTGTAGACCTTAAAGAATCCTCAATCCTCAATTAATTCACCAGCGTTTAAGTGATTAATGTAACATTCTGAAGGTCCCAGAACAAACAAACATGCTGTATATGTGAGGCATCTACAAAAAGTCCAACATTAAGAGGAATCTTAAGTATGAGAGTATCGATGTGGCATTAACAGTGTTGAAGTAAAGTTTCGTGTCATTGAGGTGTGAATAAATATGAATAAACTCTGGATGTTTGGATAACGTCTTTATTAGGACAGCAAAGTGACCCACTGTTTATATTCCATGATAAAAGAGTGATCAAATCTTAATATCAAAACCTTAAACGAGCGTTAGATTACTGCAGAAAATCTCCTCTGATTCATTGTTTCGGTCTCATTACACAGACTATAACTAATGTAGGATAAAATGCTTCCAGCTCTCCACCCATTTTGTCTGCCAGGTTATGTGTACATTGAAAGATACATCCACTGGAAATAAGAAAAGGGATTTTTATTATTTGTACAGTATAGCATATATAGTATCTGATGGTGTCTGTAATAGTGCTCCAAAATGTAAAAAGCGTTTTTGTTCTTAGATAACAGCATGTGCCATAAAAATGCATTACCTCTGATTCCTGAAGACTCATGGTTTTCCCATCAGATAAATGCTTGAAGATTTCTGTTGAGAAAAACAAACACAAATGTATCTCTTGTCTTTCTATTTATGTAACACTAACCTGTGTGACAAAATATCAGATCCGATCGAAGCAACGCTCACTGTGCATGCAGTCCAAACGAAGGATAAGACTGATGAAGCTCTCCAGTGTCACGTGACCAGAGGAGACGCCGTAGCGCACGGCCATCAAGTTGAGCATCTCATCGCTGAATCTTATCCCTGGCACACACAAAGAAAGAGTTCAAACAATAATGATGCCTGGATTTTGTGATCAGCGGATGTGGGTGGAGTCTCGTGTCAAGACTTCAAATGGATCACAGTCTCTTCCTGCTGAGGCGAGTGAACCAACGCAAATGTTTTGTATACTATTCTGGTCTTTCAATATATTTATATTGTATTAGAGAGGCTGTTACTGTGGTGTATGTGGGCGTTCTTGTAGTTTTCGTTGAAGTTCACTGTAGCCAACAGACAAGTTAACTACTTATAGGAGGCATTATGAGCATTGATAAGTATTAATTGAGTGCATCTGAATCATCTAATGTAGTCCCGTACACACAGGATATCTTTGGTTCCTAGATTTGTGTGATTGGTTAACGTAGAGAAGTAGTTTTAAAGCTGGAAACATTTGCAAACAGCAAGAATGTACAGTAGGTCAGATTTCTAACAGAGACTAAATCTGAATCCAGTTATAGCTGCTCGTGTCTACAGAAGACAAATAATAAAAGTTACTTGGCTGATGGTTTACCTGAGGACATGATCGTGCTTCTCAGCCCACTCAGTGACAGTAGTCCTGTTCGTGAGACATCAGTGCGGAAGAAAATGTCCTGGACAAAGACAAGACTGCTAGTTGTTGATCTCAGAAGGCAAGAAAGTCATCCAGACCGAAGTATGGATATGTATACTGAGTTGGATGATGGAATGTAGAGACTAGGATAGGGCAGATAGGAAGCTGCTGATGTGACCTGTCTCTGTCTTCATTAGTCAAAAGTTTAACATGGATTCCATTTACCTTAAATGTGGTGATCTTCCTCAACAGATGGAGAAACTCTGATAAATTCAGTTTGCCCGTGATCGATGTCTTTAGAATACAAAGTTATGTTATCAAACCCGTGTCCACTTTTTAGGAAGTAAGAAAAACAGTTTTTTTCCGTGTAAGCGTTTGTAGTTGGCAACATTGTTTTTCAACAAACCTTTCTTGTTGGCAACAAACACAACAGTAATTGTAAAATGTTCCTATCAAGCTAATTTATTCCGTGGTTAGTGCTAGATTCTCTCAGCAGGATACATCCACGAGAGCGACCATGCTGCGACAGGAATCCAGGCTGAAACCTCCAGCCTTCAAGTCCCCTGAATTAAAATAAAAGATGACTTAGTACAGATGGCAATATAGCAAAGTGACAGAATAATGATCGTCAAGATTAAAAGTAGAAGGTCACGGTTCGCACCTTTAAGGATTTGTTCATTTAAAAGCTGCTGGACCTGCTCAGCGTTTACCTCACCATACTGGAAATGGAAACCAAAGCATACAACGTGACTTCATTATGATTTCCTTCACAAGGTGTGTGTCACTGATTGGACAATATGCCTGTTACCTGGTCTGAGAACTGACTGAACAGATTTTTTGCACTTTCTTCATCAGGTTCATTTTCATACCCTGTGTGCTGAAAATTCAAAAAAGAGAAAGAGGAGAAAGTGGTAAAGAAATGCAGCCATTTCAGACCCAAATTAATTGGACTAATATCACTTAAATCTGTACCTTTTCTTCTTCTGCGTGTCCATGGTCAATGGAATTCTCACTAAAGGAAAGACAAAGTATAGCATCTACTGTATATCCCAAGAAGTGGACATATCACAGTTTTTCATGTAATGTGCAAATCATAAAGCAAACTCGTGCTCTTCTTTTTTTCTGCACTGCTGTACACACAGGCTGAAAAGATGTTTAAGCACTCTGTTTAAAGCTGCCCTTCTTAAAAACCTGCTCTGTCCTCACTGTTCAGTTTAAATGTGGTGCATGCTGACCCCACACTTTGTGGGTGTGTCACACTCATGCAGCATCTGTGTGAAAAAGCTGCTGTAAAGTGCAGCTTTAACCACTCATTCTTCTATGGTAGATGAAAAAAATGAAAAGCATCATTATGTTTCTGTCACAACTAACAGGAAACCAGAGCTGAGGGAATGTGCATACTGGACATGTGTCTCTGCCTTGGAGAGGATGGACAGGATGAAGGACGCTGTCTGGTAGGGCTTGAAGGTGGTCGGGACAATCAGGTATTCGCCAGGCGTCAGCATGAAGAACTCCGTAACTTCACGGGCATTCTTGTAGGAATTAGTTTGGTTGACGGGAGGGTGGAGCCTGAAGAAGGAGGCAGGAAACTTCCCCCTCAGTGCCCTGTACTGTAACGAGAAACACAGATTTATTTATTTGTGATATATACGGGCTGCCGTAACTGCATAATGAGCACGTGTATGTGTACAGGGATTTAGATGTAAGTGTTGCTTACATTTTCAGGCACCTTGGATGACATCAGTGGAGATGAGACCATGTTGGAGACAAGAAAGGCCAATCACATAACTTGACTGAAACACAGTCACTGTCACAGTTCATTCACTGATCATATGATTTCCCCATCCATCCAGTTACCAAAGTGACAAACAAAAATACAAAAACTCTACAAATTATTTATGCTACAAAAATATCTTAGTTTGTTTATTAACATTTTAAACGTGATAGTAAGTACTAGAGACGTTGAATATGCTGCTTAATTTATGTAGTTAACAGACACAGGCTCACACATCAAACAGTTCCCAACCCAGCACAAAGCTCTCTAGGAAGACAAAGAAAAGTCACAAAAGAACTTCATATGTAAGGAAAAAAGGAAGAAACCCATAGGGAGCAAATTCAAAGAGTTTTGAACTGGAAGGTGAGCAGTAGGAGCTGCAGATGGAGAAAGAATGAATTACTCAGAGGAGATTTAATGATACAGGAAAATAAGATTGAAAAATAAAGGTGGAATCCTGATACACGAGATACACTCAGATACATACAACAAAATAACACAAGTCTTGATACATATGGTCTTTTTTTTTTGTAATGTTAAATTCAATTCAGATGAAATAACATCCTCCTTCCTGAAGAACTAAAACTTTCCCATGATATTTTCCTGTTAATGCACACATAAACAGTAACTTTACCTCAAATACAGAGAATCCAATGGGGAGATTTTTGACCAGGCGTCTGTTTCTCTTGTCTGGTTTTTGCATGAGAGACAGCAGCATGTTGTTTCTGCCCTCTTTCTCATTACGTTCATCGATTATTTTGTCAATCTTGACCCGAAATTGTGGATTAGTCCAGAAAGTCTCTGCAAGACGAGGGAGGAAAGAATTTCACATTTTATGAAAACAGTGAATCAATTTTTTCCATCCAGCTATACCCTGTTGATGCACCCACATGATGGAATAATCAAACTGTTAAATTGGTTAATCTGCTGATGAAAAGAGAGACACTGTGCAGTATCACATGGTGATGCCTGGTAATTGTTACAATCTAACAAATATTCACTTTTATGGTCTATTTGGGTAAAACAAAATGTTCCAACCTAGCAACAGTATTTTGTATGTCCGGGCAGTTTGTATATCAGTCATAATGGGACTGAGACTTTTTATTGCAGCTCTATTGAAGCCGTTTTATGGCTTAAATGTCCCGTTTTGCTAGGGTTTTTCGACTTCGCTCATTATAAGGAGATTATATAAGTCTTACAGTAATGTTAAATATCAGTATCTTTTTTAACATCAAAATGAACTTATTCTATTTCACATTAGTTTTTTCTCCACACAGTGTAGTCCAATAAAAGCAGCAGCCTGTAAGACTGTGGAATCACTACAGATAGAGCATATTTTTCACAGAGCTCAACTTATGGATTTGTTGATGCAGCTTTATAGTGTCATTAATTATTTAATGTAATTTACTTTATTGAAAACCAGACGTACCCATATGATTCAGGCATCCTCCAGCAGTGGTGCCAGCAACCCATCTGCCCTCGTACACCGACATCTTCCACTGGCAAGAGTGGGAATCATCGAGGAAGTCGGGACTCATGGAGCAGATGTCGAGGTCGTCGTAGTTCTTACATAAGTCTTCTATGGTCATCCTGTTGAAGTCAGAGGTCAGGTCAAGTTACCCACATACACTCTCACTTATTACTAATTATTTTTTGGATGTTAACACAATGGTGAAGTAAACAAAATATAAAGCAACATAAACAAAAACAGTGCATCAGCTGTAATACGCCTCAACTCCATTCCGATTTACAGATGTTAATATGTTCACCTCTTAAACTCTGAGGAAGCAACAAAGGTCTCCATATTCATAAACACTGCATGTGAATTAAATCTGATTTTTCAGCTCCCGTGAGCAGAACTCTGGAAGATTTATTCATACTTATGCAGCGGTACGCCTCCTCAAAGATGTTTGTACTTGATTTAATTCATTATATGTACTGTCTTTTTTTTCTGTGTTTTATCCTGTCCTATGTACTTTCACTTAAATTTCATCTTAATTTTTAATATTATCAAGTAGCTGGCAGAGCAGGAGGTATCCGGGAGAGTACTTTGTAAAATGGCAGCAGTGTCATCTCTATTCATACTCAGTTTCCTCTTTGGCTTCTTTAAACATCAGGACACATTTGAATTCCTCTGGATATTCCAACTAGAATGTCCATAGGAGTAAATGTGATTGTGACTTTGCACAGGATAGCGGGGGGGTTTTGTGGAATGATAAAATATGCATACGCACACACCAGAATGTATATGTCCTGAATCACAAGTTCTGTGGTTTGTAACATTTGCCTTCATTTTGCGTTCTTACCAAAATTCCCCGTCGTCTATGATTGAGCGGCACTGGTCCCGATCCTGTTGACTCACGGTGTTCCACAGATAGGACCTTAGAAGACAGTGTGTCAGTGAAAGCAGAGAGGACATGCTTCAACAGTCTTAACTTTAACAACGGTTATTTTATGTTGTGTCCCTGGGCCTGGTATCCTAACTGCAACAAGCAAAACCAGTTGAGGCTTGTCATGACTTACGTCCTATTCCTGTGCAAAAAAGTACAAAAACCTATATATGACTGAAGAGATCATTAAAAACCAAAGTAAAAAAAACGTGAATTGCTGAATGTCAGAATCCAGATTGGGGATGAATCTTACCCATCACTCCAGTCTCCATTCCACTCTCCTTTGCCCCAGGGGTTCCACAAACGGACCAGGTTGACTATTTTCCCCAGACTCATCATCTAAGCGGCAGTCATCACCCGGGAGACAGCTGTCAGTAAGTGGAAGATATATACCTACACTCAATGCACTACAGGCCTGTGCTGGTCACAAGGCCTTAAAATCACATACAGTACAAACTCAACCACTATGTGAAGGAATGGATCACCATTGGGAAACCTTGTTTTCCCAATGGTGATCCATTGATTGCTTTTGCGGATGTTACCTGTTTGACACCGGTGACCGTGTAGGCGTGGCCTTGGACCAATCCGTTAGCTATGACAGTGTTGGCAGATGTTTCCTTTGAGACAAAGAGCCCATATGTAATGTCTGATAATTGACTGCATCTAAGACTACAAAAATAGGACGTACTGTCTATACATCAAATTCATACTTTCCCTGTAGAAGATTTTAATCAACCTCAACAAGCCAAGCAACTTGCATTACTAAACTTCAACATTTCGTTTAGATTTTTTGTACAAAATAGCTAGAAAAATGAAACTATTACCAACAAATAAATAATAATAATAATAATAGTAATAAAATGTATATAAAAATATATGGAATATGACCATTAAGGGTTGAACCTCCGATTCCTCTTCTATAAAAATGTGAAATTTGGGCAAGGCTGAGCATGCAAATGTAGTAAAAACATCTCACATATAAATTTCTGTGTGATAGAAAAACAATAAAAATTGTTCAGCCGCCCATCACTCAGACTGCATACTGTGTGTTTACTGGCAATCGTGTTATTAAAAACCTGTTATTAGTTGTTTGCCCACTTACTCCTTTCAGTCCGGAAAAACCTGCTTGTCTCAACATTTGCATATACTGACAAAAGGTCAACCTAAATGCAGGTTTTCAAAGCCAGTCAATCATTTTGCCTTTAAAGCTGGTCGGCTTTTAGAAATATTCATACACGCTAACAAAAATATCAACCTGCCTACACTTCATCACTGCAGGTATTATATGTAATCCTGTTTCAATTCCTTGGCCTCCCATGTTTTTGCTGTTACCTCAAATTAACGTTTTCTTTGTGGCGCTCTTTTTCTTGTCTTTGTGTCTATTGTCAATTTGTGCTTAGAGAGGCCCAGCCACCAGGCTTTTATTGCATTTTAAGATACTTAAACATATTTTAGTGCAGTTTTATTTAAAAATTGTTTAATAAATAGTAGAATAAAAAAAATACATAATTCTTTCATAAACAAGTAAACAAATAAAGCACGGTGGAAATCAGTATTTGGAAATATGAGCTGCTCCCTGCCGCGCATTTATTTAAGAATAAAATCGAAGATTAATTTCATTGTTTATTAATTTATTACATAATAAAAATGTCACATGTTTTTAATGACCTATTTGTTTCTTTTGAATCATTTGGTCCACTTTTGGTGTAACTTGGTGTATTTTTTCATGAATACAACTAGCTAACTAACTAAATGTTATGCGTTTATGCTGTATGGTTGCCTTCCAAGCGCCCCATTCAGTATAAACATTTTTTTCCTTTAAACCAGATTAGATTGTTCACTAAAATGCAAATTAAAATAGACTATGTATGATTAAAATCGACTTGTGTGTTTACGTTTACCCCCTGCGGTGTAGCACAGCACATCAATGATTTGGATTGGCCAGCTCTGGACATGAGCTCCCACAGCCCTGGAGGTGGCTCTTTGACCTGGATACACACGTGAACACCACCGGTGAAGTCAACCAAAGCCTCTGCTGGAGTTCCAGCATGCATGTCTGCATAGGATCCACACACCCTGACAGAGTAAGACGCATTATTCCTTTCGCAGATTTACAAAGAAGAACAATTCCATGCTAATTGATCATTTTTTTTCGACTGAGAATAGGTTCATTTTCATACTTGGCGTAGGCTTTCTCCACCAACGGAGGCCAGAACTCCTGTGAGTTTTTGGAGTGAACAAAGATTAATCTGCCATTGATTGTTGGTAGCTTGTCATCAATGACAACATCCACCCATTTTCCAAATCTCCAGAACTGAATGAAAAAAGAAAGAATATGTGAGTTTCTTCTACAATGAGGTCAAGGAGCTGTAATTAACTTTCCTTAAATGTTTATAAACATTTTGGAAGGAAACTTCCTATATACAGTTTTGATCTTTGATAAAAAAAAAAAACAATGATGGCTTTGCATTTACTCGCTGAACTTTACAACGTCTCATATAGTGCCAGTTTCCTACACCACTGAATAATAACAGATAAGTAAGTTAATATTTGCCCTGAAGTGGAACAGGCCGCAGTAGTCTTCATTAAATGTTTGCTCAAGAGGTACAACTTGCTCAAAGATGTGTTTCTGGAATGTCAGTGCTCCCATGGAGGCCAGAAACCAGCAGTTTCCTGGGTTGGGATGAATACAGAGTCAGAAAGATGGAATCTACAGGCAGGACAAACTGTGTGTAGGTTATAATGAACAAATCTGTTCTTACCAAGGATTCCTTGACCAAAATCAAACCTGGAGACCCCATGGACTATGAAGGAAGGTTTGGATTGGTGGATTTTCTTAAACAGAGGAATGTTAGACAACAAAAGTAGATAAATATGCACAATCAGAATCACAGATGGTTTGTCTTCAATTTATGTTTATTATTTATATATTCAGGACAAAAGCAGTTCACATTTATTTCTATTTTTGGCAATTACATTTTAACTTGACATGGTAGAGGGAGAAGAATAGGTTGTTATTTGTTGGTATATACTCTCTGAATTCCCTCTAGTGCACCGAGGCTCCAAATGTCCCACCACAGCACTGACTCACCGCTGGTCTGAGCCACACCACTTTATCCAGATCATAAGGGCTCAGGATCCCTCTGCCAATGGAGATCTTGTCAGGGGGAAACATGTTGTCGATGTACTTCACCCCTTTGACGGCACAGTACTGTTTCAGATGCCTGAAGTCCTGGTTAAGGAACCTCTCAGGTTTGTCCAGACTACCATAGCCTTTCATCTTTTGTCGAGCTTCTTGGATGCTCATACACACACCACTAGAAGGCATTTCTGCAGCGTTTGGGCCTCTGTTAGGAAAGATTGGTCTGTCGTTTAAAAATGTTTGCAGATATTTATCTTACCACAGTGGTTGGAGAAGCTGGGTAGTGTAAAGGGTTCTATTGATCCGCAGCTGCAGGTGACACAGAAGAAGCCATGGCTCTTAAATAACACCTGCAAACGCCCGAGCCTCGAGTGGTCGTGTAGGCTCAAAACCGGTCATTTAAGAACAAACTCCGCCTCCGTCTTCACCTGTAGCCTTAAGTATAATAGACTGTGTGACAGACAGACAGACACTTGGAAAAACAATGGACTGATCTATGGTGAGACAGAGTGACCTAATCAGAAGAAATTTCACTGTGACTGTGAACATATAACTCTTGGTTTCCAAGGTATAATTTCATACACATTCACCCAGAATTGATCACAATGTATTTGGTGTCTTTGGAAACTCATGACAAAAATTCATGGAGATGGACACATTGATGGTTAAATCAGAGCTTAAAAGGTTAAAGTGGTGTTTGGAAGCCTGTGTGGAAACTCAGTCCTGTAAAAATAACCATAGATTAAAGTCACAACACATTGAAAAGTGTAGTGTGTCTCATTTCTACATTCAGTATTTAACTTTCGAGTCGAAAGTGCCGTAAGAAACGCACAAGAGATTTGGTTAGATAAATAAATCACACGTTAACATAAACATTGTCACCATACAGCCATTTTAGATAGAACTTTATAAGATTATACAGAATTCTAAATGCATTTGAAGCTCATTTACCTTTCTCATTTATGTAACGTAACAAAACGCAGCAAGCAGATTCTTGTATGAAAGTCTCACTTTTCAGCCAGCGCTCAGGGGATTACAGAACGTGTTGGGCGATGTAAGAAAGCCCTGAAGGTAACTGGCCTATGGAAACTGTAATTATGTCTTTCTGGTATTTTCCTGTCATGTAGTATGTCATTATAGGTTGTTTGTGTATACAGTATATACTGTATCTGTCCATTATATATCCATCCAGCGTCTCTCTGTGGTCATTGGGCAAAAGTCAAGGTATACCCTTGACAGGTCACCAGCACATTGCATGGCGGACACATAGAGACAGACAACTCAATCACATTCCCGTTCACTCCTATGGTTAATTTTGATACCCCAATTCACCTAAGCTGCATATCTTTGGAGGCAGTACGGAACTGCAGTACCTGGAGGAAACCCACACATAAACGGTGAACATGCAAACTCCACACTGAAAGGACCATAGTCAATCTGGGACTCAAACCCATGACCTCCCTACTGTGAGGTAAAGGTGCTACCCACTCCACCATGATTTTTTTACTCATGTTTGTCTCCCTGTGTCCTTGAAATCCCCTTCAATTCTCTGGAAGGCAGTGGCAAGAGATGTTGAAAGATGTCTTTTAAACAGGAATGAGATGTCAAAGCCAAACCTGTTTGTTCATGATCAGTTTGTGAACTGCAGCGTGAATGTAGAGGAAAACAAAGAAAGCTGCGTTGTCGTAAGCCTTTCTAAGAATCAGTACGTGTCAGTTCTTGATTGTATTTGTTGCTCGTGTTATTGAGGTGCGCTGAGTAATTTTGCAGTTAGAAATAGCTGAGCACAGACTATTTTGATTTGGGCCATTAACACATCACACGCTAAGGGGTAAATATGGCGTGGGTAATTACATGGATCTTTTTAGTAATTCACTGCCTCTGAGTGTTTGTAGAAAACCTTTCCTGCCCTTTCCACCTTTCAGACGTTCGTTGCTTTGCTTTGTTTTGTGGAGTTTCTCGTCATAGTAAATGACTCAAACGCTCAAAGATTGTTTTGAAGTACTTCATTTCCATTGTTTACTAATAGAAAATTCAAAGTAAATGCCTCAAAGGGCCTCACAGATCGACACAACAGTTTCCTGAGCCAGCCCAAAGGTCTCTCGGAATACAAGGAGAGAAAAAAAATCCTTAATATGTACACACAGCAAGAAGGTTTTGAGTCCTGAGGTTGACCAGCACACCTTTTTGAGTGGAACTCCTTGTATTTGCATGGGTTTCCTCTGGGTGCTATGGTTTCCACCATCCACAAAAATATATGCGTGTTAGGTGATATAGTTAGTTGCCATTGCCCTTGACCAAGGCATAAGTGACAGAATTAGAGGTGGCTGTGTGTGTGTTTGCATGTGCCTGAACAATAAAGTAGTTTTTCTTATGGTAGGAAAACAGAATAATCAAACCTTAGGCTGAGACAGGTATATTTCCATGAGGCTGTGTGCTGTTATCTTCATAAGGGTATTTTATTTATTATTTTATGGCGTTCATTTCAACAATGATGCCTGTGAGGCAAAGCAAATATCTGAGAAATCAACAGGTATTATCATGTTGTGTTTACATGTGATGGAATATGATACGATAAGATACCAGTACTGTCAGGTATCCTTCAGCTCCAGGGCATCAGGGCTCCTGACTGTAGGATACTGTAAGAACCTTCACGTTGCAGCTCAATTTTCTCTGTCATGAACTAACATGAACAGACCAGACCCCTTTACCTGTTTATTGGCCTTCTATTTTTGATTGATTTCTCGCACTGCATTTTCTTCTTTTATATTTGCGTTGTCATTCTATTTCTTGGTGCTAACATTTCCACCAGTTCCCCTAATGTGTTTTTATTTTTTCTGATTGATTCTGATTTCAGTGTCATGATTGATTTTTACGTGCTCATATTATTTGGCCGTGCTCTCATCGTGAGATGCAAAGTTGCATTTATTAATCTCACTTTGAAAGCAATTTGTTGTTTAATTACAAATAATTCGAAATATGACACAAGTGTCCATCACGTCCTCTATTCTAGAAAAAGGCAGGACGTTAACAATAGAATTTGTGTTGGAAAATCACGTTCAATCATCACGCTTACATATTAGCCACATCATTAATGTGATATGTAATGTAAAGCGTCACGAAACAGATGAGTGTGTTTTTGTTTCCTGGGCTGCACATTTCTCCCTAATAAGATGTGTAATTAATAAAAATAGAGACGACATTGTAAAAACTTAAAAGTAAAACTTGGTTGGCAGACTGGATTTGATCCGTAGAACACAACATACATATAAATGCTGCTACCGATCAGCCTAATGGTGGCGCTGTAACCACCACTTCTACGTGTTTGCATGTTGTTATTGTAAACAAACGTCATCATTATTGAGAAAGGGAGCAATAAATGAAGTACTGTTGGGCCTTGGAGGAGGAATACTCTCAATGAAGTGCTACTCTATGTTCTCTAGATGTTCAAATTTACGTGACAATGCCAACAAACACATGCAGGTAAACCATAAATTACATGTCAAGAGGAAGCCTACGCAGTACTCTCTGTGACCAGCAGAGGGCAGCAAAGGGCCAATATCATTTAGATCTCTTCGGCGTGACATGGTAGCAGCAGAAGTCCTCAGACACATGGCTTGGATGTTCCTGTTTTTTGTTAACCGTACAGTATTGAATACATCCCTTCCCAACGACATAGTATATACAGTCACTAATGTTTTTCCAGTATTTACATGTAAGGTCCTATACATGCTGATATCCTTATCCATTATGTCCAGGTAATAATGAGATCTTATCTGTGCATAGAGAGTTCTTTAAAAAGGGCCGCATGTCATTGTGTGAGTGCAGAGAATGATGGGTGTGTTTATGTATTTCCTGTGATTGAAGTTGTGGCACTTCCTGTCTTTAGACAAACACAGGAAATGTTGGCTCATGATTTTATTTGGCATTTAACTTTCATTAAACACAGGTACTGTATTTTAGATGATGAACCAAGCTCAGCTGTAAACGTATTGCTCGCTTCTATTCACTTTTAATCAGTAAATAACTTCACAGCAATTTTGAAAAACAACATCAAATCCAAGAAAATCTTACTCTTCTTTCCACATTGGTACCTGATACACAAGACTCACATACATGGTTCTTATCTTAATGTTTTTATTTAAGATAACCACAGTAATGTTTGTGCTGTCTTGCACAACAATTTCCTGCGGGACAAATAAAATGTTATCTTTTCCTGTCTTATCTAAATGTAATTATGGACACTAAGTATGCTGTATTGTTGTGTAAGTTGTATTTATTACCTGTTTTTGTTTTTTATCAGGAAAAGAAGTAGATAACTTTCTCAGAAACAGTCATATAGGTGTAGATGTCTCAGTTTGATATGTCAAGGTTTACAGTTGTATGACTTTGTGACATTCCTAAACGCAATTCATGTGTGTGAATTCATAAAGTTGTCACACTGTGAACATATATTGTTTATGTACATTGTACATAAGCAATGTATTTAGTTTTGTCTTTGAAGTCGACAGTCTGTGCATATGAGCGCTCCTGCTGAAGGGAGTGCTGTGTTATTTCCTGTGATGGAAGTTGTCCACTTCCTGCCTTTAGACAAACACCGGAAATGATGTTTGCATTCATATGCGTGTGCTTGGCACTTCCCATCCAAAATAGCAGCCTTGAGCAGTTTACAATAAGTGCTTAGTGATGATACACACGCCAATGAGCTTGAATGCATTTGACATTGTGACTCAGTTGTTTTTCCTCCTTTGTCCCCATAGACGTGAGCATGAAGCTGCAAGAGAAACCACTGGAATCAAACCAAAGGTCAATCCAGAATCACACACCACGCACTGAATGATTCACATGGTTCACCCTCAGCAGGGCTTTCAAGCAGCAGGCCGTTGTCCCCTGATGGTCCGTCGACATATTGCAGGTGATGTAATTTTAATGCCAGTAGCAGTTAAATATTTTGTCTTTATTTGTACATTTTGGATAAAGGAAAATCCAATCCATCTAAAATTTTGAACATTTATGTATATATACACATAGTACACACAGATGTATATATTGTATATATACACAGTATATATACAATGAAATATCAACGAGTCTTGTTTTCACCTGGAATTCACCACTAACCGTATCATTTGTTTTATTCTATTTTTTTGTTTTTGTTTTTTTTTGTGATAGTAATCATTTGAAAAAAGAGAGAGGCAAGGCTGACCTGCCATGGTAGTCGTCGTCTGTCCCACATTGTTTATCAAATTGCTTGTTTGTCAGCATAGCAGTTGAACAAGTCAAAGCCAAATTATAGTTATTAGACGTTATTTGCAATCACTTGATAGGTTCAATAAGTAACATGATACTACATATTGGTACTACTAACGACATTATTCTATTACTAAGCAGTTCTAAGTTTAGCAGGTTGATATAATGTTCACAGTCTCAAAGGTCACAGGTTCAGCCATTGTGTTTCCATCCTTATTGTCCATTCGTCCTGACAAAGTGTCCCCAAGACCCTGCACCCCTACATGCTCCTATATTGTAAACCATCACAATCACAGGGGTCAGCTGAAAATGCCTGACGCCTTCTGGGACCGGAGACATCTGGAAAAGCAGTCAAAACACAGCGGAGCTTACCATTGTTTTCTATCCCAGACCGGAACTGCCCGGTGGGAGAGAAAAAAGAACTCCTAGCTGCTGCAGAACATTGTTTCCGTCTTCAGTTTCAGTCCCAAACAGGATGGAGCATGAATGTTAGTTTCATAGTTTCAGTCCCACAACATTCGTATGTCGGCATCAAGTGTGTCACCACGTAGCCCGTTGGTCACATTTTTACCAAACAGCTCGGGTTAACTCGTCGGTGTTCAAGGCAACGATGCTGCTTGTTTTCCTACTGCAGCTCATCAGCGGCTGCGAAGGAGCCGAACACCAAACTCTGTGCACCTCCAATGCCTGCTTCACCGTGCACATGGACAGGGCCACCTTTGAGGAGGCCCGGCAGAACTGCAGCCACAATGGAGGATATCTGATGACAGTCCGAGACAGAGACGAGGAGGGGGTGCTGCACTCACTTCTGTCAAGGATTGAAAGACAAAGACAAGACAGGGTCCTCAAATTCTGGATTGGACTCAAACTGCACGAAGGGGACTGCGTATACAGTGACAGGACTCTGAAGGGTTTTAAATGGGTCTCTGCTGAAGAGGATTCCCACTACTCCAACTGGGACAGGGATCCTGTCCGCACCTGCACTGAGGACCGATGTGTCAGGGTCCACTACACTTCATCAGGACCAAACCTGCTGAAATGGGTCGCTGGACCCTGCAGAAGTCCCTCTTTTTACGCATGTAAGTTTTATTTCAAAGGCATGTGCAGAGCTTTGGTGCTGCAGGGGCCCGGCCAAATCACGTACACGGCCGTCTTCTCTACCAAGCCGCAAAGAAATGACATGAAGTTTCTACCGCTGGGGACATTCGCTGAGATTTTATGCAATGACCAACAAGCACACGTCTCGATGTGCGCACCAACTGACAACTCCTCCCGCTGGACGGTCCCCGGGCCGTTTTGCAAGGTAGGAAAGCCAAACTGCGCCTATAACAATGGCGGGTGTGAACAGGAATGCGCCGAGGCCCCCAATGGAGTGCGGTGCGACTGCAAGGAAGGCTACGAGCTGGATGAAGATGGCCTCTCCTGTAGGATAACAGATTTTTGCAGGATTAAAAGGTGTCAACACCTGTGCAGAAAGACCCATTCTGGTTACTCCTGCGTCTGTCCGGATGGATTTCTGCTGGCTGCGGACCAAAGCAGCTGCATTGATATTGATGAGTGCCAAAGAGAAGTGTGTGAGGATCATCCATGCATAAATTTGCCTGGCAGTTACACGTGTGTGTGTAGAGAAGGTTATGAAATGGTCGGGGCGAAATGCAGCGATGTGGATGAGTGCGTGCAGTCAATATGTGAGCAGAGGTGCTTAAACTCCGATGGATCTTTCTCCTGTCACTGCGACTCTGGCTTCTCTATTTCTGACAATGGATACTCGTGCGTAGACACAGACGAATGTCTCAGTCACCGATGTGAGTTTGAATGCAGTAACACAGTGGGCAGCTTCTCGTGTTTGTGCCCTAAGGACTTCCACTTGGACAGCAACAGACTGAGCTGCTCTCCAGATGTAACAGATGTTGAGACACAGACGCCATCAAACGCCACCGAGTCCTTATCGCGCACCACTATTGAACTGCAGCATCAGTCTCCTCAAACCGAAGTACCGTTTCCCCGCTCTGGGAGCGTCATGCACGAAGAGCCGCAGACCAACGTCTCCGTGGAGACAAGTCTCAGCAAGCCGTTCAACTCCAGGGTGCTGATCTGCGTCCTGGGCTCGGTCATTCCTCTGCTGGTGCTGGTGGCGCTCACTCTCGCCATTGCCATTTTCAGATGCAGTCGCTCCAAAAAAGAAGCCAAGAAAAACACCACGGCTGACGGCTACTGCTGGGTGAGCGCGGGCTTGGACCCACGTCTGGAGAAACTGTACGCCTCCATCTTAACGGATGACCTATGACCTCCATGACTCTGTGTATGGACAAGAATGTTTATTTATCTTTCTCTCTCTCTCTCTCTCTCTCTCCCTCTCTCTCTCTCCCCCCTCTCATACACATAACACACACACTGAGCTTTGACAATCTTTTGACGATCCATACATATCAACATATCCCAACATATCAGTGTATTTATGGCCATTCAGATCACATTTTCAATGACACCGAACTAATCCCATTTCTGGCATTAATAGCAAATCAATATTATTGCACATTTTCACTTCACCTCATTGGGATGTACAAATCCACATTATGCAGATCCATATTGTTGAATCAGAGTTCATATATCAGGAACAAGAAAAACAGATCGATCTGTTTTTAAAATAGAGCGATGATAAATAATAGAATTATGGTTGAGCTCATTCTGAAGAAATAAACCCCCCAAAAAAAGAACAAGTAACAAAGTTTGATAAGACCAGGAATTCAGAATACAGGCATGACTACAAAATGTGATAGAAATGTTGCTTTTCTGTTTGTGTAAATGCCCTCTTCCTGTTCGTGTGATTGTTTGCAGCATGGAGGTCAGTGACATGGTTGTGCTTCTAAAAAGCAGTAGCCGTAGTTCTTCATATTTCCTTCCTGTTCAAATCTTTGGCATTGTCATAAGGGTGTTCCTTCCGGAGTTGGCAGGCACAGGGTCTATAATCGGAGACATTTTGCCCCAGCCAGCAGTTTACCACTGACTTAACATGGACCTCTTTCATCTGTCTGTGTGTGTGCCCATCTCATTTAGTCTGATGTGCTTCATTTTACCGTCTGTAAAGTCAGGAGTTGGCACCGTGGACGCTGGCACCTGTAAAGCTGTTTGTGTTGGAAATGGCTGCTTTAATGTGATTCTAGGCACAGCGGATTTCAAATCAGCAGAGGACAAATGCCGAGACAGGAACGGAGACCTGATGGCGTTTCAAACCAAAGAGACCGAGAGCATCCTAAAGATTTTGCTTCAGAACGTGACTGGAAGCGTCTGGATGGGACTGCGTTTACCAGATGGAGTCTGCAGTAACCTGGCAGTCCCACTCAGAGGTTATAAATGGACCTCCGGTACCTCGAGCTTTCGTCCATCCTCCAGCACATGGAAAGAAAGCGTTAAAGTCTGCTCTCCACACTGCGTGTCACTGTCAGACGATCATGAGTGGACTGAGAGGCCGTGCACCGATGAGATCCGTGGTTTTCTTTGCACAACAAATCACGGAGTCGCCTGCCGAGAACCAGAATCTTCGAGTCCAGCCTTCTATTTAAGTCCCACGGGCTGCTCAGTTGCTCCCTGTGAGCACAAGTGCACACCTGTTGAAAGAGGTTATACATGCTCTTGTTTTAAAGGATATGTCCCCAGCAGCCAGGACCCCCATACGTGCCAAATGTACTGTCCAGCAGAGAGATGCCCAGCGGTGTGCAACACATATGGGGTGTGTTTCTGTCCTGATGGCTTTATAAAAAATGACTCCTTTTGTGTTGACATTGATGAATGTACAATGCAAGAACACTGTGATCAAAAGTGTGAAAACAGTTTTGGAAGCTACACCTGCTCCTGCCGGAATGGATTTATACTTCAGGGCAAAGACAGATGCATCCCAGTGGAGAAATACCAAGATTTCAGCGTCACAGCTCCAGTTTTCAACTTTTCCATCACGCCAGCCGTCAATAATACACTGAAGATTTCTTCTGCGAGCGCCGGCTCTTTGCTCTGGGTGTGGATATGCATTGGCGTGGGTGTGGTAGTTTGTATATTTGCAATAAGGTATTTTGTCAGTAAGTTTCAGGAACGGGGTCAACACAATTTCTGCCATAAGTCTGCAGCTCATGTGGACAATTCAGTGTGTTAAAAATCTACTCGTGGATTTCAGGGAGAAATATTTTACTTAACTCCAGTTCTTTTGTGTAATCGCTGCCTTATGAGCAGTAAAAGTTTTCCTGGACAACTGAGAATACAATGTAAAATGGATTTTTGTGATGACATGACATCTATGAACCTATGAGAAATGTTTTGACTTTGTACGTGGACCAAGAGACTCAACGTTTCTTATTGTGTCGGACGTTTTCATTTGAACTTTGCTATGAACAAATGTTTTGCAATAAAAACTGAAATGCCAGAGAAATGTACGCAAGTGGAGTAAAATAAGTAAAGTAGCAAAGAAAGTGAATTTGTGGGAGAGTCTTATAAGGGATTTAAGGCATTTGTAAAAGTGTCACGGCTGTGGTATGGAAAATATTCACGCATTCTCATCAACTTGATCATTGCCTTCATTTTTGTTGTTAGGTTGCCACCTACTGTTCTTCTAGGCAAAAAGCAGCAAAATCTCAGTTCACTTCCTTTCTACTTTTTATGCTTTTTTTTCATGAGAACAGCTGCTGCATTAAATCAAATAATAGAAAATGGTAATGGATTTGAATCCGAAAATGACAAATCTGATATTGTGAGGAAAAAGGGAATAAAGATCCGAGGCAAATTGCACTGATTCTTTTTAATTCATTATTTTAGTACATTTTTACTTTTTGAAATTCATGTGGTAAAATGTCCTGAAATTTAAACCCAGTTAAAAAAAACAACACCAGAGGCTGCCAATCTAATGGCCTTGCCTGTTTGCATGGCCTGTTATGTTGAAGCGACAACTTGGAAGTCGCATTAGTGTTATACGACACCTCTGTATGGGAGACAGATGCACAGAGTTGTACATGAGTTCAGCCTATAAAATCGTGTGTTGTGACCCTGCAGAATCCCTGTTTTCCCTGAAGGAAAGGAACATCAACAGAGACGTCATGCCTGACGCAGGACAGACTGCGCTGTCACACAGAGAGAGACACGGCAGGTAAGAAATGCGAGGAAACGACGATTCTCAACATCTTGCAATTTAGATTCGGCACTCAGAGTAGAACTGTTATCGTCTTACGAAATTTATACGTTGCTACATCACACTGGGTGAAGGTGTAAGCCACCCACACATTTCTTGGCATAATCCTGTATTTGTTGAGAGAGAGAATACATACAAAAAAATCAGGTTGGCACTGAGAGCACCGAGTTCACAGACCACTGGGGGACATAGAGACAGGAGGAGTGCAGTGCTGACAGCACAGGGTGGTGCAACCTGGTTGCCACTGGTTATGGCTGACCCGATCTCACTTTATCCAGTAAATATAGGCCAATGAGCCAATGAGAGCAGGAGGAGTTTGCCTGCTGGGAGGAGACCCCTCCGTTCCTACTGGCAAGTTGACAACATTATTATTGTTCAGCTTCTGTCTGAATTCAACAGGAGTGAAAAGGTGTCAGGAGTTGGAGATGGGTTTTCATGTCCTGAATTTAGTCTTCCAGGAATTAGTACTGATCTCAACTGTCAAACAACTCAACTCAAACGACTTTTTTATTTTTTTAAATCCCAAACAATCCCATATATACAGTATATATACACACATATATGAATGGGTGCATACGCAAGCTTTTAATTCAGCATTAGGTTTTATTCACACAAAATCCACATATTCCCTATAAAGTATCACTTACTTCTAGCTTTAATTTTTTAGAGGAATACAGTAATTGGCTAATTCTTTCAATGTATTTTTATGTGTGTAAAGTATCTGCAAAACACAGTAGTCCAGGACGTATGTTATGAGGTGTGAATATATGTACGGTACGCAGATAAGGTTTAGATTTGAAGTCCAATGTCAGCCAGTTTTTTTTTCCTCTCTCGTGTAGGGCCAGGTGTTATATATTTGTCTTGTCTAGTCTTCTTCACACCGCCATTAGCAAGCTCAGATAAGTCCGAATGATCAAATATGAGAACTAGAGGACATTTGACGAGCCAGTCCTCCGATCGTGACTCCATCGCTCCGTGATGACACTTACAGGATATTGACTACACCATGCAAACCGTGCTCCACACACAGTTTTCAAGTTGTTGACAAAATGTAACTGTTGGTGTTATAGAGCCGTCATCATGGCAATCCGTGTTTCATTTTGTTGCTTGAGCACAGAGTGGATATGTCCACCAAGATCAGTCACAATAGCCTAGATAGGATCGGATAGATGGAGAACTTTGTGAAGAACTTGTTTGCCTTTGTCAAGACATTTTATGCGTAAAACTGTGAGACAACGCCGGAAAATCCAGTTGGGAATGTTCTAACAGACAAATACGACCGAAACATAAGCTGTAAATCCGCATTACTGTTCTACGATAAATTAATCATCTGGATGGATAATCTTATTAGTTTGACTGTGCTGGAATTTGTGGAGCATTTTAAGTTGCACAAAACTCACAAAAAATCTGGATTAGGGCAGTGGCACTGCAGAGCTTATTTGAAGTTTCCTCTCCCCAAAGGGGGCAGGACGTGTTGCTCACTGTACATTTCAGATTCTCAGGACTTTATCGTCTTCGCCATCGATTATTAACGTCAGGGTTGAGTGGCGGAGTCCAGTTTGGGATCAGGAACGAATCGATAGTAATCACATTTGTTAGAATTATCAGGAATCAAAAGTCAGGCATGTATCTCCTGTCACATTGAATGGAGCCAATAAATATTTCCAGTCCAAGCAAAGGAAGTGTGTGAGATTTATCCACAGCTGACAACAATTTGAATCCCTTAAGTGCTGCATTAGAAAATGTTGACATAGTGGAAGTGATATTATGGATATGGTCTGTTAAGAAGGTTACACCATATATTACTAATATTCGGTATTCAAAAGTCATGAGCTGGTCTGTTTCTGAGTCCCGTATATAATCTGTGGATTCCCCTCCACTTGTTGGCTCCTGACCGGTTGGCCCCTGACCGGTTGGCCCTGTGGTTGGCCCTGTGGTTGGCCCCTGTGGTTGGCCCCTGACCGGTTGGCCCTGTGGTTGGCCCCTGACCGGTTGGCCCCTGATTGGTTGGCCCTGTGGTTGGCCCCTGTGGTTGGCCCCTGACCGGTTGGCCCCTGACAGGCTTGTTTTGGAGCTGGCTGATGGTCAGTCTCATCCTCTTCTTCAAACTCACTGTCAGACTCTGAATTGACAGAAATGTGATCCTTATATTCTGAAAAGTCGTCCTGTTCATCATCTTCCTGTACCTTCCATCTACCCTCCCACCTAGAAGGCAAAGTTCGGGACACAGATGTCCCTTTTACACAGGGGCGCAGCGTGATTACGTCTGCCTACGTAAACACGGAAGTGTACGCGGCTTTCATCTCCTCGTCCAATCGAAAAGTAGGCGGCCGTCCATTGGAAAGTATCATTGGGTTAAAGTTTGTCCCAGGTTTCCCTTATAAATAATAACAAGCCGCTGCTCTAGCATGTGTTCATATCTGTGTGTAGCCATTCGCGCCCAAAGCTTTGCTGACTTTCTTCCTCCCTCACCGTTCTGAGACAAAACGCGGCCGCAGAAATGAGCAGCTCGTCGGTGGACAGCGTGTTCAGGACCCGCTCCCTCGGCGTGGCCGCCGTCGGGCTCCCTGACCAGTACGCCGACGGCAAAGCGGCCAAAGTGTGGGAGCTGTACATCGGAGACACGCAGAGCAGAACGCAGGAATATAAAAGCTGGGTGGTGTCCCTGCTGAAGGAGCACGGCGTGCGGAGAATCCTGGATGTAGCCTGCGGAACAGGGTAACAGCCCGGCAGACATGGCCGACCCCCATTTTCCATCACAGCAGAACGTCACACCAAACTCCGTTAGAACAATCACACATTGACGTTTACGTGATTCTCAGCAAACTTAACACACCTACTCACAATATTTCAAGTCTCTTTGAAGGAGTGTATGCAAGTGTTCAATTCGGCATTAGTTAGTTATGCATAAACGTTATCATATAGACACAAAATCCATGCAGGCATTCCCTGAAAAGTATCGCTGACGTCGAGCCTCACTTCATTGTTTTCTGAATGGAATAAGGTACGTGGTAAAACCTTACAGTGAGCTGCTTTGTACAGTATGTAAACTATGTACAAAACCAAAGTAGTCTGTCACATACATGATGGGGTGAGAATAAATGTATGAAAGTATGTAGATTAAGGTGTTGAGATTAGGTTTAAAGTCAGACATGTCAGAATCAGTTTTGGTTTTACCCTTGTGCTTAAGCTTTGTAGGGCCACCTGTTTTTTATTTGTCTTTTTTTAGTCTGCTTTACATCGTCATTACTAAACTCAGATACGTTAGAATGATTAAAAATGAAAACGAGAGGACACTCAGGCTGAACGTCTAGTCCCTCCAATTAGACCCCCAACGCTGGATGATGAAATTTACAGGATATTTGCACCCACTGACAAACCATCAAACCATCAAACCGTTCTATGATTCTACCGATCTCACGTCCTGTTTTAAAGTTATTGACAAAATGTAACTGTTGGTGTTATAGTGGCATTTTTTTGGTAATTGATGTTTTTTTGTTTTTTTTAGCACTAGTACAGAGTGCCCGTATCCCCCCGAGAGCTTTTGTCAAGTCGTAACATGTAAAACTCTGTGAGGAGTTACAACATTTTTTTTATGATTTTTTTTTTTTTTGGAGGGGGGAAATCAAAATGCTGCAAAATCTAGTTTGGAATGTGCTCACAGACAATTATAATTCAATTACAATTTGCATTTAGGAGATGCTTTTATCCAAAGCGACGTGCATAACAGAATTTCAACACAACTAGCAAGAATCTATACAGTAGAACAGCGACAGGAAGCGTCTTATAGCTCAGTTTCTGACCTACGGGCTTTGAGGAAGGCAGGGAGGGCACAAATGAAGAGGTTCTTTAGTTCTTTTAGTACCTCAGTACAGTTCCTGTTGTGAGAAGGTGTTCCCTAAAGAGCTGGGTCTTTGGCCTTTTATTAAAGATAGAGAGTGTATCTTGAAGAACACCTGGAAACAAACCTGTAAATCTGGATTTAAGGAGTCACGTCGATAAATAATCTTATTATTTTGACTGTATTGGAATTTCAAGCTTGCAGATCATTTTAAATTGCACCAACTCGCATAAAATCCGGATTAGGGCAGCGGCACTGAAAGGACCTGCAGAGTTGCTCCGGGCTTGTTTGCGTGTTCCTCCCCGAGGGGGGGGAGAGCAGGGGGAGTGCCAGCAGTACTGGACTGATAGGTCGAGGGTTCAGCGGTTTACGAGCCGGTTCTGGGTAGCTGGAGTTAGTTTTGACCGGTTCATTGCCGTGCCGTTGACCTCCTCTAAAACGTGTGTGTGGAATTTGTGACGGCAGCGAGTCCACTGCCTGGACTCAGACAGGAACCCGGTCTGCTGCTGGGACACCTGCTGGACTTTACCAGGAACCCTTTCCTTTATAAGGGCGTTCAATCCTTTTATTTATTTCATTAGAAGTAACGATCTGTGAGTTCAGTCCTCATGTGTGCAGCGGTTGGTTCTGGCTGTAGTGGAGTAATCCAATCCGGTGAACCTCGGCTCCGTTTTCCGTGTAGTAGTTTGTCACGTGTGGAGGCCGTGTGGGGAAACGTAAACACGGAGAGCGGCGCTACGAGGGGCTCCACTATTTTTGGGGCGTAGCGTCCTTCCAGCTGTTCTGTCATCAGATTCTCTCAGCTTACTGACAGGCAGATCTTATTTTAGAACATCATCTTCAGTTCTGTTAGTTTTTTTTTTCATATCTTTGATGTAAAGTTTGGTTTGGTGTTGTCGTGTTTATGTTCTCATCTCCTCCTCGTTAGGGAGCGTTTCCTTCCTCGTGATGTTCTCTATATTTTATCTGTGTGTCTTTAAATGGATGGGTGAGCTCCCTTTTCCAAGTCATCTAGTCACTTCACATGTGTTCTCCTGGGGTCATCCCCCCTCCCCATAGGATTGCGTTAAGAAGGCGGGCAGTCCAAAGGTCTACGACCAATAGGATGGAACACAGAATTATGTAATCCCCTCCACCCACTTGAGACAAAGTGTGTACATTTTTAGGGTTTGCTGAACATCCAACTCTACCACGTCGTTCGCAGGAACCTGGGAAGAATGTTCAGGATTTCTCCGTCACAGGATGATTGAAAACATCCTTCTTGATGGAATATGACAGGAAAAAAAAAAAGAAAAAAAGCTGTACATGTTAAGTGTGAGGAGCCGTCGTTATCAGCTGTCGACCTGTTTCATGTTTTACAAGGACAACAAAGACGGTTGCGTATTATTAAGGCTCGTCTTTTGATTGGCACCTGGGTGCAGTTTCAGGATATAATCCATAGTTGAATTGTGTCCAAAATAAACTAAAATTGAAGATCAAACGTTGCTGATGTTAGTTTAAAGCCCACGTAATAGAACACCATCATCCTCATCGGGCGAGGAGGCCGAGTTCAGTCTTAACTGCCATCCATAAAGAGGTCTGATGTTGATGTTTATTTTTGGAATCCTCTTTAATGTTTGTTGTTCTGTACTGCTTAAACCTTTGTGACTCTTGGATTTGGTTTTATTTTGGAAGGGTTGGTCGTTTTTTTGTCCTTCTAAGGACCTTTGATCCGATGCCCCTCCTCTTCTTTATAAGAGGGTTCGTGAAGCTCTTTTAGAGAACTCGAAGGGGACAGCAGGTACTCTGTAATTCTCTCTCTGAGTGTAGGTACATACAGGATCAAAGACGGGACGTCTTAAGGCTAATAGATTACATCTTGATTAAACCGTGACAAACACCGCACCCTCTTAACTGTAGAAAACACGAAGACAAGATAAATGGATTCTGTCCTTCAGTGCGTTGCTCTTGGACGTAGCGTTCCAGGTATCTCTCCAATCCCTCATGATACCACATGCACCTGTAGACGGACTGACAAACTTTATCCCTGTGCGGGTTCGGCTTTATTTTGTACTGAAAGCGTGTCCGCGTCTTGTGTTTTCCTTTGCAGAGTCGACTCCATCATGTTGGTTGAGGAGGGATTTAATGTGACGAGCGTGGACGCCAGTGATAAAATGCTCAAGTATGCGCTGAAGTCAAGGTGGGACAGAAGGAAAGAACCTGCGTTTGACCAGTGGGGTGTGGCATTTTCCATTTTACTGTTCAAAAACCACCGCTTCTTCCAATCAAACGCGTTCTCACCTCAATTATTTGCTTTTCCTCTCCCTCAGTGATCGAAGAGGCCAACTGGCTGACGCTGCAAGAAGATGTCCAGAAGCCAGGAGACGGCTTTGACGCCGTTATCTGCCTGGGCAACTCGTTCGCCCACTTACCGGACTTTAAAGGTATGAAAAGGTGTTTCCATGATTTTTAGACACCGTGTTTTGTGCTGTGCGGTTCTTGAATAGGAATGAGGAGGATCATTTAATTCTGTGAGTTAAATTTCTCATATACTTGTGATGTTTAAAAGTCCCACACAATTCTGAGATTAAAATCAGAATTCTGGCTGTTTTCTCAGAATGCTTTTTTTTTTTTTTTTTTTTAAATTTGGCCTTAATCTTCTTCTGGACACAAAAGTTTTTGGAGTAGAAGTAAGGAAAAGTTTCAAAGAACTGATCTTTATTGCTCCGTCAGACCCCAAACCTCTATGACAAACAGCTGACGTCCTCTTATTGCACATGTACCACATGTACCACATGTACCTGATCATGGACGTGCTGTTTCTTGTAGGTGACCAAAGTGATCAGAAGTTGGCCCTTCAGAACATCGCCAGCATGGTCAGACCAGGAGGGATCCTCATCATCGACCACCGCAACTACGACTACATCCTAGAGACCGGGCGGGCGCCGCAAGGAAAGAACATCTACTACAAGGTACGCTGACGTCCCTCATCCAGACCGTCTGAGATCTAGTGTTGTTTCTACACATTGACCCGTAGAGCGTCGGCTGAACATTCAAAAGCATCAGTGTTTGTAGTCATACGTTAGGAACCATTAATACACTTAAAGAAATAAAAGAAAAAAAATCCATGTAAGTAAAGGTTGAGGTAGATATGACTTTTAAAATATGTTGTTGATCAGGTCAGTAATTAGACCAGCCTGTTCTCTGAATAAGATGAGGGTTACACTCGCTTTCAGTGTGTGAACGTGTGTATGGATGTTTAAATATGAATCTTTGTCTTTGGAGTAGAGGTGCAGTCCATTTGAGAGTGACAGACAGACAGACAGACAGACAGACAGACAGACAGACAGACAGAGAGGGAGATGGTTGAAGCTTGTGTGAGAAAACTCTAGTTGGCCTAAAATGTTGATGAGAAGCAGGTTTTGATCTAAACTTTCTGTCTCTTCGTTGTTTTGTGGGACAGACAGTGTTGTTTGTGAACGGATCATTTCTGCCCTCGATAGCAGCAGCTGAGATTAACAATCAAATCTCTGTTCCGAGTCTGACGGATATTGTGAGATTTTCTACGAAAATGGCACCTGAGAAACAGATGGAAAATGTGTGCGCAGAATGTGGAATATTTTGGCAAATGCAGGAAGAGAGAGAGTGTTTTCGTTTTTTCAGGCAGAGGAAGTTTATTTCAAATATGAAATCGCTGAAAGTACAGCTTCAAATTCACAGAATACGTGAGAATGACGAGGAAGACGTTTTGAAGGTCGTTTAGTGAATTTTGGTTAGAACTCACTCGTTCATTCGTGAGTTAAGACACTTTCATTGGAGGAGACACCAAATAGTTCAGCATCTTGATTCTCTTCTACATTTCAAAGGTTTCAGGCCCAAATGTACCAATGTTTCTTGCACGTATGATGTCCAGAGGAACTCTGACAGGAACCAGGAACAGAACCTCAGCACAGGTCATCAGGTTTACATCGTCCCGTAGTGGCAGATGATATTGAGATGATTTCCTGTAATTTACTTCCATGTTGGTCAGTCCAGGAGGAACGCTGCAGCTGGATTCATTTAAGATGAACACATTCACTAAGATGTCTGTAACTAACATTTCATTCTCAGTTCTGATCTCCTGAACTTCAGGCGTCTTCATCCTGCAGCTCCGCTCTCAGTCCGTTCGTCCATTGTGATGTCTTGTCCGTGTGTGTGTGTGTGTGTGTGTTGTGTTGCAGAGCGATCTCACTCAGGACATCACCACCTCGGTGCTGTGGGTCAACAATAAGCCACACATGATCACTCTGGACTACACCATCCAGGTTCCACAAGCCCACATCCAGAATGTTCCTGAGGTCAGGTAGGTCCTCGTCACATTAACACCCAGCTTCATTCATCCTCTTTCTTCACCTCGCTCTAACTCTCTCCATCTTTCCTTTTCTCTAACCCTCTCTTCATTCCTGTCTCATCCTTTGCCTCTCTTCCCCTCACTAACCCTTTCTTTCTTCCTTTCTCTTCCTCTCTCATCTGTCTCTTTCACTGTCTCTCTTCCTTCACCTCTTTCTTACTCTCTTTACCCCGAAGATAATTTTTCCGTTCTTTTAGCCAGACAATTGAGTTAGGAGATGTTCCTCAGAAGACTGCAGATTGACAGTCAAAACATGTCAGGTAAAAAAACGAACATCTCTTTACTCAATTGTCTGACTAAAAGAACGAAAAAATTATCTTTGGAATTAAGGAGACAAGATGAACCTTTTTGAACTCTTAAACCCGCTCCCTCTTTCTGTCTCTCCATCTTGCTTTCTCTGTCTCACTCTATTCCTTTGCCTCTTTTTCTTTACATCTAACTTTCTTTCTTCGCCTCTCTCTCTTCCTCTTTCTGTCACTCTTCCTCTGCCTCTTTCTTCTTCCCTCTTACTCTCTCTACATCTATCTCCCGCTTTCGGTGTCTCCTTCTCTCTAACCCTCTTTCCTCCTTTCTCTGTCAGTCACTCTCTCTTTCATTCTTTGTTCGCCTCTCTTTGTCCATCTGTCTCTCTCTTCCTCTTTCTTCCTTTCTCTTCCTCTTTAACCCTTTCTCCATCTGTCTTTCTCTCTAACTTCCTTCCTTCCTTTCTGTCTCTAAACCCCTTTCTTCCTCTCCATCTGTCACTCTTACTCTCTCTTCCTCTTTCTTCGCCTCTTTCTAACCCTCTCCATCTTTCTTTCTCTCCACCCCCTCTTTCTGTCTCTTTAACTCTCTCTTCCTCTGCCTCTTTCTTCCTCCCTCTTACTCTCTCTACATCTATCTCCTGCTTTCGGTGTCTCTTTCTCTTCCTCTCTCTGTCTGTCACTCTCTCTTCCTCTTTGTTCGCCTCCATCTGCCTCTCTTCCTTCCTTTCTGTCGCTAAACCTCTTTCTTCCTCTCTCTCTAACCCTGTCTTTCTTTCTTCCTCTTTCTTCCTTTCTCTTCCTCTTTAACCCTTTCTCCATCTGTCTTTCTCTCTAACTTCCTTCCTTCCTTTCTGTCTCTAAACCCCTTTCTTCCTCTCCATCTGTCACTCTTACTCTCTCTTCCTCTTTCTTCGCCTCTTTCTAACCCTCTCCATCTTTCTTTCTCTCCACCCCCTCTTTCTGTCTCTTTAACTCTCTCTTCCTCTGCCTCTACATCTATCTCCTGCTTTCGGTGTCTCTTTCTCTTCCTCTCTCTGTCTGTCACTCTCTCTTCCTCTTTGTTTGCCTCCATCTGCCTCTCTTCCTTCCTTTCTGTCGCTAAACCTCTTTCTTCCTCTCTAACCCTCTCTCCATCTGTCTCTCTCTTCCTTTCTCTCTCTCTCACCCTGTCTTTCTTTCTTCCTCTTTCTTCCTTTCGCTTCCTCTTTAACCCTTTCTCCATCTGTCTTTCTCTCTAACTTCCTTCCTTCCTTTCTGTCTCTAAACCTCTCTCTTTCTAACCCTCTCCATCTTTCTTTCTCTCCACCCCCTCTTTCTGTCTCTTTAACTCTCTCTCCCTCTGTCTTTCTTCCTCCATCTTTGTCTCTCTCTCCTTCTCTCTTCCTTCACCCCTCTCTCACCCACTCTCTCTCTCTCTTCCTCCCTCAGTAAATTCCGTCTGTCCTACTATCCTCACCGGTTGGAGAGCTTCAAGGGTTTCCTGAAGGAGGCCTTCAACAGCAAAATGGAGAGCAGTGTCTTCGGGGATTTCAAGACGTACGTCCCAGGTCAGACTAAGGCCCCGTGCTACTTCATCCACGTCTGTAAGAAGAGTGCCTGAAAAACCACACACAGATCATTTTGGGCTCTATGTTCTCAACACATAAAGTTCAATTAGAAATTGTTGATTTGGTCGTGTTTTGGACCACTGTCAGAAGATTTGTGACGTCCCATCCCATGGTATCTGATTCTCTGCCCCTGACCTTGATCTCCAAAATGCTGGTGGTGGTGCCACACGTTGTTATTGTTTGTCATGAGGGAATAATTTGGGGTTTGAACGCTGCTAATGATGATGATGTGATTCTGTTTGTCATACTGTACCATAGGCGGTTAAAGTCATAAGATTTAAATAAACTGTGGCGTTTGTCCCTGAAAAACGGAACACTTCATTGATGTGATTTACATAAGAGCAATCTGTTTTAAATCTCAGATTCTGTTTGTGAAGTCAGGGAAACTGACGTCCACGAAAACTAAAGCCAATCCCAGAATTTGGGTGTGTCGTAAATTGTTATCAGCACTGACACAAAGAACCCTCGTGATGTCATATCCTGACTCCACGGAGTTGTTCTGTTCTCGGATGCTGAACGACAGTTGGAGTGAAGTCTGACCTTATCCTGCCTGGAGCGCCTTGGCCCGATGGAACAGTGTAACTGGTTTTTCTAGCCGTCGGGGATCAGAAGCTCACAGGTTACAAGCAGCTCAGCTCCCCATTGGCTCCAGGCGGGCTGATCTGTAACAGAAACAAACAAAGAAAAATTCATTAATCTCATCAGAGTTTGACTTTGTTACACTTTGCTGTCCTCTATTGTCTGTGGTGTTAAGGTAGAATATAATTTAGCCCAACAAGTTGGGTTTTTTTCCTGACCACTGCCTCTTGACTCAACCACAAAGCTGAAAGCTACAGTCTAATAGGTAACAATACTTAAATGATTGAAGGTTGATGTACAATTCTGTGGTTATACATGCAAACAGCCTAGTTTTTGTTAACCAGAGACCAAACCAAAGTTTGGAAAGAGCAATTTTGCAAATCTTAGCTCAGTCTTGGTGACTTGAGTTTTACTGGACTGTGCTGCAGTTCTGAATTTGGAAGGAACTTCACCAAATGTTGATGGTACTTTATGATGAATGGCAGAATGTTGTAAAGGATGGACTCATGCTGTATCTGTAATTGTTTTAGATGTTTGTTTGCACAAGAAAAATATCTACTTCAGACCAGTCTTAATTTTGGGTTTTGATTTTTTGATGAAATAAAAAGTTTTTTGCCTAAAATGCTACTACAAAAAATTTGAAAATATTCTGTGGACTTTTTTTTTTTTTTTGCACAGCATAAATATCACATCATATCACATCTTATACATACATCAAGTCTCCTCAACCTAGATAGTTAAATTCTTTAAATTCTCTTATTAATACAAAGTTAATCATACATTTGTATTATAGCAATGTACAATTTAAGTGTACATAAGTAACTAATAATCATATCAATCATGCACAAAAGGCTATTTATAGCAATTAACTTGGTATGTGTCATAATATGAATACTGTTAGTATTATAGTTATTATTCTGCACCATTGACCAAAGACATGATGTAAGTTTAAACACTTCAATTGTATTAACCACCAATGAATCCATCCTCACTTAAACACTGAAATCTATTTTAAATTCTGATGAAATGGCCAAAGTTTCAAAAGATAATAAAAATATTAGGACGCATTCAGGGGAAATCTGTAAAATTATCTGATAAATTAAGCCTTTTTGATAAACATTCCTCACCATGGAACAGCAGTTAATACTTTTTGCTCAAAGACAGAGGGTCCTAGGTTCAAAACTGGAGCTCCTGGTCAGGTTCCTGAGTTGTAAACCTCAATGAGAACCCAATAGTTACACTTCAAGGCACGTGTTTGGTTCAAATCACCCAATTTTCCTGGTTCTGTGATGAGACGATGAAAGATGGCCTATGCTTTTTTGGAAGAGTTACTAGAGGGCAACTAAAATGTATTCTTAGAAGGAAAAAAATTTGATACATCTATGAGATATTTACTTTAGACTTCAATGGTCATTTTACTCCATCAAAGACATCCTAACTCATAATCAGTCACACTTCTCTGTGTAAGTGTAAGACACAAATGTGACACAAGAGGGCGCTGTTGCATTACATAAATACAAACATTTAAAGGGCTTGCATGACAGATTTCAATTAGTATGCATTTGTAACTACTAATATTAAAAAGTCAAAAGATTTGGGATAAGAGCCTGACTGATACATTGACCAGGCTGAACTAGGACCTTTCATAACATCATGCAGACTGTACATAGAGATCAATGTTGTCGAATAGTCTCCATCTTTGAAGATATTTTTAACTTAGGATACATATCTGTGTCAAATATGCTAAATTACTAAATTTGAACATCTTAAACATTGACATTGCCTCTCTCTCTACTTGGGGTCTGAACTTTACACTACAGAACAATTGGGATTTTAAAATGACGTTTTTTGGGGGTTTTTTGAAAACCACATTAGAACGCCTGTTATGACATTTCAAGGCCTTGTTGGCCATGATTTTATTTACTTTCTCCCTTACAAGCAACTAATGGTTTAACCAAAATTAACTACATTTTTCCTCCAACAAGACAGATTAAAATGAAAAGAAAAACCCTCCTGTGAGAGTCTTTACTGGAGGACATGTTGACACTGAGTGTCATTTCCTGCCGTGTGTGTGTGTGTGTGTGTGTGTGTGTGTGTGACCTGTGTGAGTGTGAACTCGCTCACCGTGGTTTCCCCCGTGGAGGCTGAAGCTCGGCTCGTCCCACATCACTCAGGGCTGCTATCAGGCGCTGTGGGCTCTGCAAGGGGATGATACACAAACCAGATGTGAGAACCATTAGTGTTTGCCAGATGTGGCTGCTCTGAGATTCAAAGTGGTCAAGCATGACTGTAGCGGGGAGGATCATTTTCACAGCACGTCATTGGCCAAATCAAATAAAAACAGAGCGAGAGCGAGACAGATGGATAGTTTGAAAAGTAAGGGAGGACGTCACAGACTTCACCCACTGCCATTACTTATGAAATGTGTGATAAAGCACTTCACTATTAATAGTGTGTGTACTTGGAGGAAATTCACTTACAACAATCAATCATGTTCATAGATGTTAATGTGCATATTTAAACATTTTGCATATCTTACTCACCAATTCACTGTATCATCATCTCTGTGTGTCTGTGTGACCGTTAATATAAACTCAATACAACATGTTTGTTCTGTAACTCATAGACTGAACATTTCTTACTCCCACTACAATCCTTTGTATTATAATGTCCTTTTAGATTCTCACATTGAGGATATTAATGTTGGTAATTTGATGTTGATTCTGTTTTTTGTTTTGCTGCTGTGACAAAAGAATTTCACCTTAGGGATGAATAAAGTACCTATCTATCTATCTATCTATCTATCTGTCTATCTATCTATCTATCTATCTATCTATCTATCTGTCTGTCTGTCTGTCTGTCTGTCTGTCCTCAGATTCTCAGCATGAAACCACAGGCGCATGTTCATTAATCTGCTGTATGATACCTGTCGAATAATAATATAATATAATAATAATAATAGTCATAGATTAGGATGATGATACTAAGTTTCTTCTTCTCGATGATTCACTGAGTGACAATGAGGGCGGTGCTGCCGTGCCAGAATCTCCGCTCGTTCTATGAAACTACAGGCTGTTGTGCTAAACTCTTGATCCAGATTAAATCGGTGTTTTCTTTTGTAGACCAAGTCAAAGTCTGATAACTCTTGGTAACTCCACCATCTATAAAATAAACTAATAAAACTCGATCCTGACCCACAGAGCAAACATGGCCGCCACACCTGTTGCCAAAACACGTTGAATAAAACCACAAACAAGGGCATTACTGTGTTCCTTTCACCACCAAGATCACAATACGGCCACAGCAGCAACAACAAACAAAACTTTAGGATGACCAGAGTCCATTCTTCCATAAAATGACTCTTTAAATCCTCTCTGAGTGTCAACATCTAAGATCAAAGGAGCCGGTCGACACATTCCGGTCCTGTCAAATGCTAAACAAACGGACTTCTTCGCCTCTCCGGACGGTGTTATAACACTTCACTCAGCTGTTTTTAATGCATTTCTTACCTTCTTATATGTGATGTTCACACACTGATGACACTTAATCCGTACAAATGTTTTTAATACAAAACTAATGAGACTGACACAAGCTAGCTAGCTGCTACCGTGAGCGCGCGGCACAAACGAGAAGTGATCTGATTGACAACTGTTACAGCCAATCGAGGAGCACCTTACGATTGTAAAACGGCATCGTCACTCGTGATTGGTCAATCTTTCACCTGTCCTTCACTTCTTCAACAAAGACAATTGGCACACATGCCATTAGTCTGCCTCCTACTGGCCAAAATGGTTATTGCATGAAATTTGGGATCTGGATCTAACGGAGGATTTCTGGGGTAAAGAGCAGAAATTAGTTGGATATTTTGCAGATGACGTCAGCGGTAAATTTATCAGTAATTGTGTACTTTGTGGCAAACAATTCAGGGTTATTTAAGTGATTTTTAGTTTTGAGTATCATTGCATAATGGCTTCCCCAGAAAGCTTCCTGATATATTTGCTATGATTGATAACCTTTTTTACTGAAATTTGGAATATGTTATACTATATCAACATTTAAGTTAAACATTCGTCGTAAACAATTCGTATTTTTGCTAATAAAATATTTACTGTACAATTGGTTTGTGCTTTTGTCGCAAGCAGGTTTGCGGTGATGTGTTTTGCATTCTTTTCCATCACCCATAATATAACATAACAAATATGATCTTAAACTGTTGTGATTCATATTATTAGCTACGTGTGGGGAAATGAGATTTAATGATGGATTTTTTTTTTTAAATAATCCTCTTGAATTTAATCTCTCACTAAAGCTGCTTTTTACTTTAAGTATCACATTGTGAACATGTAGAATCACTGCGGCGTAGCTCGTGCAGGGTATTGTGGGAACTTGTGAAATGTAACAGAATACGAGGAGGAGAAAGCAGAAAGATTTCGATGACATCCTTGCTATGGAAAAGGAAGCTGGAAAAGAGCGCGAGCAAGAAACGAGACGTACAACTTCCACGTCTTTGCCAAGAAAACATGTCGGGACCAGAAAAACGGAGAGAGAATCTGAAAAAGTCGACGTGAGAGTGGAAAATATAGAGGCGGAGTCCAGAGGTGATGAAAGAGAAAAGGCAACGAGGCAAAGGAGAGGGAGGGAGGAGAGGAGAGGAGCGAGGCCCGATCGAACCGGCACATGATGATTTTCCAGATGTTAGCAAGAGGTAGAAAAAGAAAGGGGAGGGGGGGGACATTCCTCTTTCTTTTGCTTTGGCTCTTTAGTTTTATTTATCTGTGCCCAGTTTCCAAGGCTGGTCTGAGGACGCCGAGGTAAACGGTTGCCAA
>OMNV01027080.1:0-11783 GCA_900303265.1 Brotula barbata | reverse complement strand
CGGAGCCCGCTGATATTTGGCGCGCCGTCTATAACAGAGGGCTTGTCCCTTTGTCGCTGCGTTTACACTCAGCATCGTTACCTTGGAGCCTTTGTGTTTAATTTGCTGCTTAACCGTCCCAGGTTCTGACGTTTAACAGCCACGACCAAATAATCTGAGAGGAAACAAGCATGCAAAGACAGATTGGATGTTTGGTTTAAAATCCGGCACTCTCAGATTAAGTCTCATCACATTTTCATGCATTTCCATGATCTAAACTCTGCCGAGGACGTTATGTTTTCGTTTTTTGTTGGTTGGTAGGACATCTTAAAAAGTCATTTCACTCAGACTTGGTGTGCAGGTTGAACCCATCAAATGTTGGTACCAGTTGGTCTGATGGAGTCGTTGTAATCACGGTTTGCATTTAGATGTACATTCAAATGTCTAAGAATCAAAATGAGGATCATCTTTCTGGTGTCCAGCATCAATCTGTAAAAGAATACCTACCAATGTCTGATCTGACGTGTCACCAAACAACACCAGGGCCGCTCTCTGACCTGCTGTGGTCCGGTAGAGGTCTCTGATCAGACAGCAGGTCTCTGACAGAAAGGAAACTCTGACAGAGACAATTTTCAGGAATTGACACAAAGTGACACAAGTGATGCATGGGTTGAAGGTGAGTTTTTAAAAAATGTACTTTAACCGAGACGACACAAAGCTGTAATTACTGCTAAAGGTGCTTGAACAGAGAACTCATCAAAAGGTCTGACTATTTAATTAAAAACATCTTCTTGATGAGGAAAACGTGTCTTAACAGTCCTCTACGTGCTGCTTTTTTGAGTTTTTCTGTTTGTAATGAGCTCATTTCTGTAAATCTTATATATATTGTCGCCCTAATGCCCTTGTTAACATTTAAATAAACATATGTTTTTTTTGTTTGAATTATTTCTTTAGGAGATGAAAATGATTCAGATGAATGTAATAAGTTGTGAAGATCTGTCCGCTGCTTGAACACACTGTTGGGTTTGAATTGCTGCACATTACTGACACCACAGGAAGCCCAGCCTTGGGTATAAGCCTGATTCCTGGGGGGGGAGGGACGGGGTGTACACAGTGCAGCACTTCCACTGGAGCAAAAATATGCAAACACCTCTGAGTTGACATTTTATTGTTTGGCTGTAGTTTGTGATTGAATTCATGTGTCCATATTGGCTGCTCCTGATGAGGATCATCATTCCTCCATCACCTCTGTCTCTGTGGCTCCCACGGGAACGAGCTGCAGGAATTCAGTTTAAGTTTGGCTCTCCTGTTATCGCTTGTGAGATTGTAAACGTCTGAGTGACCTAAAAAAATCCTTAAATGACTGATTTATTTATTTTTTATCTTGAAATTTAAATGATGCTGTATATTTCTCATTGTCAGTCATGTAAATAGCAGGTCAAAGAATTTGGACGACCCTAATGTGAATGTCTCTGTCTGCATCGTGTAGTGGATTTAAAGTTAAGGATAACCCTCTAATCCTTGCTGTATTGATGTATTAACGTTCATAAACATCTCCCTGAGGCATCCAGCGCCGTGATTGTGATTCAGTGGTGAAGAAAATGAATTCAGGCCTCGCCTAACGTACGACACGTTCCTAATGACAAGCAACTAATGAGTGTGTAGTAATTTCATGTTTAATTGCACTCATTAATTTAATTCTGATTGCACACTAAGGATACATGGCTTGTTTGTGAGCGTCGTAATGAGCTTTAGCTTGATGTGCTCATGGTCCTCAGTCCCCTATAATCTCACGGCTCGTGGCCCTCACACAATACCCTAACTTTAATGAGGCACAAATTAGCGGACACACCTCATTATCAGAGTTCAGCACTGGACGCTGTGGCAGGGCCTCATTTCCTGTTGCAATAAATACAGGCTTTATTCGAGTCATAAAGTATCTGAGGGGCCTCGGTGATGTTTGCATCCTGTGGGTGCAGACATGGACTGATTAGGAACTTGGTCACTGACGGTTTGTTTTTTGTTGCATCATTCTGGACATATTTGTTGCTCTCTTCCCCGGTCTGTGGGCCTTTGAATGGGTCCTTATGGGTCCATGTTGATTTTTACCTACCTACACAGCACGGAAAGTTACCACCTACAGCAATCACCCTGTAGAACAAATCATCACACAGCTCAGAATGTTACCACCTACAGCAATCACCCAGTAGAACAAATCATCACACAGCTCAGAAAGTTACCACCTACAGCAATCACCCTGTAGAACAAATCATCACACAGCTCAGAATGTTACCACCTACAGCAATCACCCTGTAGAACAAATCATCACACAGCTCAGAATGTTACCACCTACAGCAATCACCCTGTAGAACAAATCATCACACAGCTCAGAATGTTACCACCTACAGCAATCACCCTGTAGAACAAATCATCACACAGCTCAGAATGTTACCACCTACAGCAATCACCCTGTAGAACAAATCATCACACAGCTCAGAATGTTACCACCTACAGCAATCACCCAGTACAACAAATCGTCACACAGCTAGGAACGTTACCACCTACAGCAATTACCCTGTAGAACAAATCACCTCCACAACACAGAATGTTACCACCTACACCTACAGCACTTGCTTATCGGGAGCAAATAGGGGTTAGGGTCTTACTCAGGGACATCTGACATGGTGGAGCAGGGGATCAAACCAGCTACCCTTCAATCACTAGGTGATCACCCTACCACCTAACCCATTGTTGTGTTCATTAAATATTACATTCATTGTACCATGTACTATTTACTTTTATTTATTTTAGATTTAATTACTCAAATATTGGTTACCCTACTTCCTGCTTCATGTAACATGTGGATTTTAGTTGGAGTGGAGGATGGGTAGAGATAAGGGGAAGGGAGGGGGGGTTACTGGTGGACACAGGGGGAGGAGTTTAGATGGAGGAATGACATTTTATTTTTATTTTTTTTGACGTTTGTTCTTACTACTGCTCATCCTCTTGAAATGCTCTTCTTTTATTTTGGTACGTGGAGACTGTAAACCGTGACCAGGTGCGGTATAATCCTTATGCTCCTGATTAAGAACACCTTCAGACTGTGAAAATCCTCCGAGATTCCGCAAATTGTCAAATCTGCTACAGCAGCAGCTCAGATTTGACGCTGAGCTTCTTAAAGTAAAACTTCTGATCCTGAGGGAGGTCCACTTGTCCTCAAGTGACACTCTTTGAGGATCCGTATCCTTCCACTCATCTCATTAATGTTAAAACATGCAAAACCCCAGTCAGGGACAATACTGTTGTGTCAGCTGTTTACTTTAATCGCCTGACATGGAAGATCTTGTGTAGTCTGCCTTTATTAATCACTACACAAATTAAAACATATGTTATATTTCACTGAGCCAAAGCTGGACACGTCTTCTACAACACCACAACACAGCTTCAGGGGAGAAGACACTTTGACCCTGGAACTCAGGGGAGTGAACAATCTGTTTGTTGTCCTCTCTTGTTTGTTGTCTTTTTCATCTTATTGTGCATCGTTTGTTTTAAGTCACTGGTGGTAATGTTCAGCGGGCTGTATGAGTTGATGGATGACATTGTTTGTAAAATTCTGAAATATCCCTTTAAGACACCCTCTCATCTTCATCTTCTGTCATGTGTGCTCCTATGCATTTCACACCGAGCTACATCCAATTAAGCTGACACTGAAAAAATCTCTCAACTGGCGGGCACTCAGAACTCAAGTATAGTTTATTGAGACACCTTTGTTAGGTGTGCATCAGCTCTACCTACAGATATGTGGCAATAAACACACTGACAAAATAAGTTAACAAAAGACAAGGGGCGGGCGTGGCACGCGAGACCCTAACCCCAAATTACAGCAAACAGAAAAAGCACTTAACAAAAATGTGCTATAGAAATGCAGTCCATTTGACAGATAAGACAAGATAGAACTTTATCAATCCTGAGCCAAATTCTTGTGCCAGAGATTGTAAGTAACATAGAATGAAGACAGTAGAAAAAACAATACAGCCCTAAATGCAAGGTGAAATATAAGACATACAGAGTGTCAGGAATAAACAGAGCCTAATAGGATCACAGCAGACTAGCATAAGTGAGATAAAAGGCTGATGTAACATAAGGTTTTGAAAAAATAAACAATAAGAAGAAGAATGGAAAAGTATGAAAAACAAGGGGTAATTAGATGAGAAAATTAAAACTCCATAGTTAAACAAGGCATGAAGCGAAATTGGCTTTTTGGCAGCATCCAAAAAGTCCTGGAGCTCACAAAAGGTCAAGCAAACAAGGTCCAAAGCAGCACCAAGCACCTGATGGCGAGCAGCCATCACAGTCTCAACTCTATCAATGGGGAACATCTGGAAGACACAACCGAGGGTGAAGACCTCAAACCAGCAAGTGATGAAGAATGATGAATAATGGGCTTTATGACAAAACTCAGGGCGCTGATTGTTGTCATAGAGATAGATCCAAGGATACGGCTTAGACACAGGAAGATCAATACAGCAGTTCATCACCAGGAGCCTCTCTTTAACCACCACACACACCACAATAGGAGATACAGCACTGTGTGTTGGACGTGTTGGCCGGCTGCTGTCATAGCGATCGGAGCTCTGATAACGCTGGCGATGACCATGCAAGAGAAAGTGTGGGCGTCACCTGACGGGGAGCTTTTTAAGCTACTAGCTACTCAGAGGTTACACTAGTTCAGCTGCAGCCAAGCTACTATTTGAATAAAAATGGTTCACTACATTACAAGCTCATGAGAAAAAGTAGCGAACTACGACAAAGCTACTTGAAGCGGCCTTGTTCAATGTGACATGAAGCAGGAGTTCCTTAATGAATAGCTATGGTTGTTATTATGATTATTATAATTATTATAGCGTGTTCTTCAAATTAACAGCAGGATTTTACTCTTGTCTACTTTCCCATATTCCATCATTTCAGGGGTAATTTTCACACAGGTCTGCCTGGTAGATGCAAATGATGCAGCGAGTTTTATACAGGAAGAAATATCTGTTTATTGTGTTTTTTTATTGGTCTCAGCCACTGTCCTCTGGGTTAAGGATAACACACCCACGCTGCGACACTCTGGACGCCCACACACTCTTTCCTTACCTTTGTCTCCCACTCCCACTCGTACATAGCGGGGAGCAAGAAGCTTAAGTAGGAAGAAAGCAGGAGCTGAAGGAGTCAAGGGAGAGGCGACATGAGCGAACCTCTGCCGCCCACCGCTCAAACCCATTTATTAACACGGAGCCTGCTGAAGGTCTCCAGCCATTGATTTGCCTTCTTTCAGGGCTCGATCAATAGCACTTCATCAAAGCACAGCGTGGACACCGAGAGGCAAACATCTCCACTGCTCCTCTCTGCCTCATCTGTGCCAGAAAAACAAGAGGAAAGTGAGGACCAAGACTCTACTCTTCAACTTTTTCCACGTTGCAGCCTCTGGCAAAGGACCGCAAGCAGAAAAATGGGTGATAATCCGACTGAAAAAACTGCCGGAGACGCAGGAGAGAAGCGGAGTCAAACGTGTCTGTCAGCCATCCAACCTGCTCTGCTCTCCTCCTCAGGGTAAATGTAAATGTTGTGTAATGAGCAGAGAGGAGGTGATGGAGCGTATTAATGCACCCTGTAAGACGGCATACATTCATCCAGGGAGCGTGTGGGCAGAGTTTCCACAGAGGAAAACAAGGAGCTACCATCACTGCAGCTCATGAGAAAGAGCGGCTAATATCAGATTATCACTTCCAACTAAAAAAAAGATCAACGGTACCACGGAAAGGACAAGTCTACGGTGTATGAGAACTTTTAGGTGCGTGTGTGTGTGTGTGAGTGAATGAGACCATTTTTCTGAGTTTTTTTCTAGTTAATTTGCCACCTTATAATTGGTAATGTATCTTTTTTCACTCATAGTGGCCCTAATACGTCGTGATATGACTTGAAGCTGGCCTATTTTTTATTTTAAGTGATTGTGCTGTTTTGTCTTTTATTTATCATCCAAGCAGGCAACTTTTTATTTGATTCATTTACACACAAATGAGGAGAACTCAAACTAAGTTTCCAGTGGATTTCTGTTTTGAATTATTTTTTTGTTTTGTTTTGTTGGTAATAAAATCCCCCGATGAAAATAACAAATAAATGTAAACAGTCTTCTTTAATGTCTTTAGAATTTCATAAATGCAGCTAAAAATTTTTTTATTGTAATTGAATAAAGTTAAAGTACCAGATAATGATAAATAGTCTGATGCAGAGCAGCCACTTGGTGTCAGGTGGTAAAGGAGGCGGAGCTCTCCAAGGTGCTGATCCTGCTGCTGCTGGGACCATTCTAACAAAAACACTAATGAACACTCATTTACAGATATTAGAGATGTAGATGGTCAAATTCAGACTGAACAGGCTGCTGTGTTACCTTCATTACAAGGCTCAAACATGGTACACCCTCCAGATGGATGGTTGTTGTTGTTTTAGTTTTTAATTTGTCCATAAGTGGCCCTTTTGAGTGAAACTTGACCCTGATATAGATACTCAGCAGTGGCTCTGACTTACTTGACAAGTCAAAATAAATAATAAAAATAAAGTAATTCATTAATAGATAAATAAAATAACAGAGCTTTTAAAAAAGAACCTGAAGAGAGCATGATATTTAAAACAAGCTTCCTCTGATCGCTTAGTAAGAATTCACACTAGGTTTCTCCTGCATCATCATATGGAAACCATGGCACCTCATGTACCTGTCTGTCGATTCATCCATCCACACATCTATTGGATACAGAGAGTTTGAACATGATCCCAGGTCAGCTGAGCCTCAGGCGGGTCCTGGGCCTGCTCCTCTGAGTCCTTTGGGCCCAGGAGGCATCCTCACCAGACGCCCGACCCACCTAACTAACTCCCCCCAGTACCTCTAAGACTAAGCCCAGCCGCCCTGTGTGAGAACTTCATTTCAGCTTCCTGTATCCCACATCTCATCCTTCCAGTCACTACCCAAAACTGCTCATGATAAATGGGTGGTGAAACAAAAATTTACCAGTATTGATAATTGAGAGCTTTGCCTTTGGCTTCAGACACCGATAATAGTGATCAGCACAGCCTCATTATCACATCAGTGCAACCACCGCCACAAAAAACGGGAGGACAGAGGAGCCTAAAAATGGGTCGGAGGGTCGGGGGGTTGGGGTGTGTGAGTACGGTTCATTGTGACTGTGACTGCTCAGGTAAAATCAGGGGAGGATTGATGTCAGCCATCGAATGGGTGGTTGGATGACATTAAAACTGTAGCTACAGACTCAATCGGATTCTGTAGATTGGTTTTTGATTGATGTGATTGTTTTTACGTTAGAAGGTAACTGAACAGAAAAGAAGATTTAGGTAATAGGTAATAGAATATTTTCCCAATGAGTAATGTTTATTGTGTTTCTAGATTTTCAGTTTTCTTGAGGAGGAGTTTACAGTTTTTCTTGTCTGAGTTGCCAAGTGTGGATATGTGGCCCAGCAGGCACAGAGAGGAGGAGGAGAGGCGGATGGGATGGCACGTCTGTGATGTCACCAGAAATATTTGATAGGTGTGCAGCCCCTAGAACACTGAATGTTCGGGTCTACCAGGTCTGTCTGACCATCAGATCCACCACATCACCATGTGGTGATCGGTCCACAGCCCGGCCCTTCTTTTCACCTGAGAGTCCAGAACAGATGGTGCAGGTCTGACAAAACAAGTACCAAGCTGATCATAAACCTTTGGCCCCAGGGACCTAGTAGCTATGGTATTTGTTCCCCAATTTGGGTGAGTAGAAAGGCAGAGATGTCTACCGATCACATCTCTGCAGGTTTCTCCATCAATGCCAATCCTAGCAGAACTATGAAGTCCCCGGGTCCACACGTCCCCAAGCAACAGGTTCCCATGTCCAGCTGCCAGCTCTCACAGTAGAGCTTTGACTGAGCTGTGTTACCAGAATCCTTACATGATGAAGTCCCATCACTTTGGCACATATTACCTGCTGTGGGTAAGGTGGAGAAACACACCAGTGCCTGTGAGCCTGTGCAGTCACCATGGGAGGTCTGTCACACACTCTTATCCACACCACACACACTGCTCCAACACATCAGAAATGTCAACAACCCCTCGTCATTGTCTTCACTAAGGTGCTAGGAGAGTGTCTCTCCACGGAGCATGTCTTTGTCCTCCCACAGATGAGGCTTACCCATTGATCGTTGACACTGGTGAGGATGAATTCCATCTTCATCCTCTTGTTAATGCTGGACTCTTTGCTACAGTATTTATTGTACTGTCTTGATTCTAACTGCTTTATGGAGTAGAGAGAAAGAGAGAAGTCTGATCAGAAGCGCTCGGAACTCTGACGGTTGCTCCATTGGCACTACCCTGGACCTGGACCCCCCCCACATGGCAGCGGCTCCCTGCTAATCTGACGTTCCTGCGGGTGATTAGCTGTGTGTTGTATCTAAATACGGCCCTACCTGTGGAAGCAACCTTTGACACCATCTTGTTAGTGATTTAGGATCCACTCTGAGTTTCTGTTGAGCCGCCACAGCGAGCACATCCTTCTTTTTACAACTCCAAGAGCAACTGTTCGGTTATTTCTCTAATACCCTTCAAAAGCCGACGTCATAAATATGAAGGCGAATAAATGTCTCCTCTGACACATCTTTAAATTACCCCACAAAACCTCCGGTGTCAGGCAGAATTTTACACCTGACCTTTCCCTCACGCGGCGCTCATGATCCGACCATTAAAGGCTTTTAATGCGTCTTATAAAGTGCAAACCGCTGAGAGAGATGTAAGTGAATGTCAAACATCTCCAGCAGGCGCCGAGTCACAGAGGGAGCTGTTATCATGTTACTGCGCCAGTACAAAACATTTGTTAAAGTACAACATTACAGTGAAAAATAAAGTTCAACGTGCAACATTTAGTTTCATGAACGGCATTTATGAACATTTTGCTCAGTTAGAAGGAGAAAATACAGTACGTTCAGGTTTTAAGATGCAGTGTTACAAGCAAGTGAACGTGACAAAATTGGAAAAACTTAAAAGTTATGACCTTAAAAAAATAATTAATATTAAAATTATAATGCTAAACTTGAACCTGACTTTAAACAATTGAAGATGAAATAGTTAGAACAACTTGATTTTTAAGTGCAGCCAACCTAAAAGAAACAACAACAATATTTGTCTTGATCCTTTTTTATTGTCAGGCCTGGACGTAAAGGAGGACTCAGATGCAGAGGAGGGACGGTTAAAGGCAGGCTTTATTAGAGCTCCAAACACCTTGACAAAGTGACAAAAGAACTGGCTAGGAGAACTAACTCTAACAAGGCTAGGAATCTAAGGGGGAAGAAATAAACAGGGAGAAAAACTACTAAAACAAAACCACTCCTTAACAAGGAGGAAAAAAGCCTAAACTACTGGGGACTAAATCAACAGAAAATGACTCCACCGGGAGGAAACGAAAAGCCACAACTAGGAAAACAAAAACACTCGAAGAGGAACCAAAACTCCGTTCGCAAACGGGAAAAATGAAACTAAAAAACAGAGGCTCTTCAAAACTCAAAAAACTTGACGGCTAAGCTTAATCTATAAAAGTACAAACAAACGATCACTCGCTAGGAGGCAATGTACACAAGGCTTACGAGACGTGAGGATTCAGTGGATACCTAAGGCTGAGGAAACTACTTGAGCTGTGGAGACTGGCTGGGGTGCTCAACAGAACGAGACACTCTGGCACAAGACAAAGGAAGACGCAGACTATAAAACACATGAGGGTAATGGGGAACAGGTGGACACGATCAGGAATCAGGGAAGACAATCAAACCGGTGACACATGAGGAAGGGCAAGTGACCGCGGTGTGACATTTGTGAAGTTAAGTACATAAAAAAAACCAAAAAAAAAAAACCTGATCCCCTTACTTCATGTTCTGTGCTGGTCCAAACTTTGTTTTTAGAGTGTAGTTTGAATGTATATTTTATGAAAAGAATAATTTTCAAGTATCTTATTTTTTTCACTCTTCCTCTTTCTTTTCTTGTTGTAAAAATCAAAGTTTTCTGTGCTGTTTTGTGCAATCTGATCCACCGTAACAATGATATGATTTGAAAAACAGAATTAATCTGTAAACCAAGACTACAAACTTATGTCAGAAAATTAGAAATCTAACAACAAACTGAATATTAACATCATCAGATTCATTAACCAAGCTACAAAGCTACACAGACTAAAGATCAATTTAAGGTAAAATAAGAATTCAATTATGTCAAAAAGTCAAGTTACTCTAATAGATTTTATTTGAAGGACCTACTTAATCTGAGATTTTGATGGCTTTTCTGTTAGGTGAGTCACTCAATTATTAATGAGTAACTAATGTGAAAAGGGCACTAAATTTAATGGATTAAAATCCTTTAAATATCCCTGAACCGTTTGGCTTAAAATGTACTGAATTAAGGATTCATTGCGATTGATTCATCATTGAAGTGTTTTGTGTGATCTTTCTGCGATGTGGGCTGAGAGGTGTGTGTTCCTCTCTGATTCATCTTCGTGGCTCTGCTGTTTGGCTTCAGCCTCCTTCATCTTCACTCCTTTTTCTCCTTCGTCACTGAACTACAGCCGCTGTGTCCACAGGAGCTGATGGGCAAGGCAGCGGTTCAGAGCAGCAGAGCCGAGCTCTCTCCTCTGGCCAAAATGACTCCTCTGAGATTGGCTGAGGGGATTTGGAGAGGAGGAGGAGGAGGAAGACTCCCCTAGGCAGAGATCTTCTCAAATAAATCAGTGCACATTAACATCTTCAAACATCGCCAGCCTCCAGAGGGCTCGGCACAAATACTGGTACGCACCAGGTAAAGGATGGACGAGCTGCTCCCTAAGATCCCTCGCACACACACACACACACACACACACACACACACACACTCACACACGTACATATATCAGGGCTGTCAAAGTAACACTAAAGACCAATGTAGGATGGCATATAAGAGCCATTATAGGTAAAAAATAATTATTATGGTGCCGAATTATCTGAGATTTGTTGTATGTCGTAAAATATAGTAAAAATGATTTTTAAAAAACCGGTGATTCACTCATGCACACATACAACTGAAAGCATGCGCATACTAAAAGAATATACACAATAAAAACCTGGTGTGATGGCCGCCCTCCTAGTCCAGGTTCTGTTCAAGGTTTCTTCCCTTTAAAAGGGGAGTTTTTCCTTGCCGCTGTCACCAAGTGCTTGTTCATGGAGGAATGTTGGGGCTCTACATATTCAAGAGTATGATCTTGATCTGCTCTACATATAAAGTGCCATGAGATAACCTTCGATGTGATTTGGAGCTATATAAATAAAATTTAATTGAATTGAATGGAATGAAATGGAATGGAATGATGCCACGGTGGAAGGCGATTCATCCATCTGACTAACTGTCTAACTGTTTTAGGGTTGCAGCAATCACACTGCACGCCGATGCTGCCACGAAGCAGAGCAGCGTTCTATGAATCCATCATTTTTCCCAGCCTCCACCTGGCTGCTTCAAACTGAATATGGCAAAATAATGTCCTGAGGGACCTCAACATATTATTGATATCTGTGTAAGCCATATATATATATATATATATATATATATATTTAAAACACACACACACACACATCAGGCAGCAGGAGTTATCGATGGAATGATTGATGATGTAAAGAGGTGACAGGATAATTTAGTGGGGTTATGTATCGTATGGTTTCAGGGAACTCATGATGGTGTTGGAGTAATGGGCTCTGAAACTCACAGGTCA